>JAJMKZ010000008.1:0-54817 GCA_030564005.1 Ruyongia tratensis | reverse complement strand
AATTTAATGAAATTTTATTATTAAATTTAATTAAAATTAAAATTGAAATTAAAATTATAATACCCCAAATTAAAATTAATTTTAATCTTTCATCTTTTAAAAAAAATGGTAAAATTATTTCATTAATAATTTCATTAATATTTAAATCAGTTTCTTTAATAAATAAATAATAAAGACTTAAAAATGATGATAAAATTAAGGTAATTGAATTTAAATGATTCTTTAATTTATTCTCTTGTTTAAAACTTTTATTGATAATAATTAAACAAATTAAAATAAATCCAATACTTTTTAAATAATTTTTTAATAAATAAATATAATCAATTTCATTATTTAAATCAATAAAAAAGAATAAATCAATAATCATTGTTGTAAAAAATAAAATATCAATTTTATTAAAAGATTTTAATTCACTAATTTCAATTAAAATTTTATAAATTAAATAATGAATTATTGTTAAAAATAAATTTCTTTTTAATGAAGTATTTGGATCAATTGTATTAAAAATTGTAATAAAATATGTTTGACCTAAAATTAATGCAGGTATTGGAATATCAATCATTGTTAAAATTAAACCTAAATTAACAATAATTAATTCCTTTTTAAATTGATAACAATATAATAATGGTATTAAAATTAAATATAAAAGATTAAATGGTGGTAATTTAAATGTATCTAAATCTAATAATTCATATTGACTTCTTGCAATAATAAAACTTCCAGTTATCAAACAAATCATTGCAATTAATATATTATAAATAAAGTCTAATTCTAAATTAATTGATAAATTTTCAACATCATCAATAACTGTTGTTTCAGGAAATAAAATATCATGATTAAAAAGATAATATAAATTTGCAATATAAACCATTATTGAAACTTGAACAATTTTTGTATTTGTAATATGTTTATTTGAAAATTTAACTAACCATTTTAATAAAATTTCTTGTGGTGCTGCTGGTATATCAGGAATTTTCTTTTCATTAATTAGGTTATTGTTATCATCATTATCAATATCTTCTGTTATGTCTTCTTTATGAGCCTTCTTATCTCTTTGTGTGACTTTTAGTTTAGCCATTCTTTGTTTTCTCTATTAATTAAATTTTAAAAGGTTGTAAAAATTCAAAATAATTTTATGAATTAATGAAATGAAAACAAACAAAGGAAAAGAGAATATGTGTTTCTTCTTAAAAGATTTAATGTTAAATTGACTACGTTGACTTTTTTCTTTTTTCTTATTTTTTTTTTTTATTTTTATTTATTTTTTTTTTTTTTTTACAACAAGAATTTTAATACAGTGTCGCCCGTTTCTTAAATTTACGTGTCACCCGCTTATTTTCACGTTTTACAAAAAAATTTTCATTAAATTAACTTCATTTATTAAGTAGATTGAGAATATTTGGTGGTGAACTATAAATAGATGATAATCAAAGATTACCATAAAGTTTATAAAAGGAGTTAGGAAAAAAAAAATAGCCAAAAAGAAAAAGAAAAAAATGGTTCAAAACATATAAACAAAAAATTTAATTCAATTTCCAAGAAAAAACAAATAAATTTTATTTACTTTGAACTTCAACGATTGGTTTCTTATCAACAGATGATTTACTCAAAAGACTAGTTCTTTCCATTGATTCTGGAGATGATGTAGAACCTGATTGTTCTTCATTAGGTATAGTTTCATAATTTGATTCTTCATTATTTATATCATCATCAAGAATTATTGATTCTGGAAAGTCTGGAGTTGAATAACCAATTTTTCTAACTACTTTCAACATTTCTTGTCTAATGTTTTCAGCAAATTGACTAACTTCTTCAGGTTTCAAATCTTTTGTTTCAACTGGGTCTAAAACTTCAATTAAAATTTCACCACTTTCAAATAATTGTTTTTTAGAATTAACTAATGAAGTAGTATTTGATACAACTAAAGGAATAATTGGAATGCCTGCTTGTTGAGCTAAATGGAAAGCACCTTTCTTAAATGGTAATATAGTTGGTGTTGTTGAATTTGATCTTGTACCTTCTGGGAAAAGGAATAAACCTCTCTTTTTTTCTTTTAAATCATTTAATGCCTTATTTAAGGTTTCAACAGATCTTTCTCTATTTGAACGGTCCAAAAAGAAAGTACCACTAAGAGCCATAAACCAACCTAAGAATGGAACATATTTTAATGATTTTTTAGCAGTAACTGTACAACCTTTTGGGAAAATTCTACCCAAGATTAAAATATCTAAAGCAGATTGATGATTTGATATTAAAACAGCTGGTAATTTTTCTAACTTTTCACCATTAACTAATTTAATTCTAATACCCATAAGTTTACTAAATGTATAATAAAATACTCTTGCAGTTGTCCATTGTGCTAGATGTTTTTTACCAACTAAAGTTAAAAAGATTGAAGCCAATACACCATAGATGGCACAACCACCAAGAATGGAGACAGCAAGGGTAGCCTTACAATAGAATCTAGTAGCTCTGAAGAAACCCATTGTTTAATATAGATGAAAATAAATTAAAGTTGTTAAAGCAAAAAGAAGTAAAGTTTTTAATTTTGGTGACTTGTTTAATTTTTTAGTTTCATCAAAAAATAAAAAAAAAAAAAAAAAAAAAACTGCTATTGCCACGTAAATGACAGAATTAATTAGTATAAAAACTTTTCTGCTTCTGGGTTTTTCTTCAATATTTAACAAAATTGGTTTGGAGTTCGTAGTCTCATGTCATATTGGTTTCTGTGGTTGACGAGCTGATTGATTTGCACTGTTGGCAGATCAAATTTGTTTGATTAAAGTTTTTTTCATGATTTTGTAGATTCAAACCAGTTTTAGGATATTTTGATTTAGATGAATATAGCTTTTAAATAAAACTATATAGTACCTATCAGTAAATGGTCAATGGATTTAGTCTTTTTCTAAACTTACTTCGAGATCACTATTCACTAATAATAATATTACTTTTTAACTATTGTTTTTATTATTTCTTGACAAGATCAAATTGATTGTGTCAATCTCTTAATATATTATATTTATGCTTCTTATATTAAAATCACAATATGTGGCGTTGAATTCAATTCTGCAGTATCATTATCACCAGTAAACATAACTATTTAAGGAGAGGATGTTATTTAAGCTTGATGGAAATAAAATACAATGGTTATTAGTGTTTACAGTTTACATTGATTTTCCTAGTAAATTCTTTCAATTTTTTATATTGATAAAGAACAATTAACACCCTTCATACTGATAATTATCAGGACTTATTAAATAAAAAAAAAACTTTATGGTGTCCTGATGTAATAATATCGCATAAAACTAAAAAAAAAACAATGGCGACACCTGCAGGACTCGAACCTGCGCGGGAAAATCCCAAAAGATCACTTTGTTGTAGAGAACAATTCAAGTCTTTCGCCTTAACCGCTCGGCCAAAGTGCCTGATAACATATTTGAGTAAATCTGCTAGAATGCTATTATATCTAAAAAAGCATAACGTGACGTTTGACAGATTTTGTTCTGTTTTTCTAAATTTTGTGATTTTCTTTGAGATTTTCGATGGCAAAATTCAAATTCATAGTCAAGTTTTATCTTTTATCTATTTATTATTTCTTTTACACAGTTAACTTTATAAAACTATTGTTTATCTTCTCAATTACTTCTGCTTCAGATACCTTATTTGTATCTTTACTTTAATTCCTATCATCTCTAAAAGAATTATATTAAGAAGTGTTGTGGAGTAAAAATTATAAAAATTATAAAAATGCCAGATTCCAACCCACAAAATATCCATAATCCTATTCCTTTAAGGAATAGATTGTTATCGAATGGTGCTTTAGAAAGATCAATGATTAGACCAAATTCTGCAGATAACGATTCAATTCATTGTTTAAAAAGAGTCAAATATTCTTCCTCTATTGCTAATAATGGTCATTGTACACCAGATCCATTTTCAATTAAACAGCAAAATAGTATTAACAACAACAGTTTAAATAATCTAAAATTAATCAATAAGGAAGATCAATTAATAGATGATAGAATTAAACATTATGGTTTAAATTATCCAGAAAATTATCAAGATTATTTAAAAGAATTGTTAAATAAAGATTCAAAATGGTATTCAAGATCAAAATTAAGAAAATTAAATTTAGGTAAATTATTACCTTATGAAACTGAAACTCATCTTGATCAAGCTAAGTATTTAAGTCATATTTTAGTTCATCTTTATGTTGCTATAAAATCTTTAGATTTAGAAGGTTCAATTAATATTTCTGCAAAAGATTTAGCTGAAGTTAGAAAAGATATTGAATTAACTTTTGATACTGATATATTCAATACTGATATTTCATTTAATTATGAAAGTTTAAATCCCAACGGCTTAACTGATAATGATTTGAATGAAGACATAGATGGCCATGAAGATGCTGGTAATCACCATGATAATGATGATGATTATGATGATGATCAAGATGGAAATGATGATAATAATATTGAATCTTCTGGTGTATTTGGTAAGGTGTTACCAAGATCTGCTACTATAATTAGTGTTAATCATTGGACAAATGAGTTATTTACTTGTTTAAAAATGAAGTTTGATATACCTTTATCTCTAAGAGCATCATTGATTAAAGTTTATTATTATTTATCATTAGGTATTGGTCAATCTTTTAATTATTCTTTATACTATAAAATTTTTTCAAAATTAATTTCAAAATATGTTGATGATTTATTAGAAATCCCAATTAAAAATAATTCAGTCAAACAATTAGTTTTGGATCATAATGAACTATTGAAAGTTTTAGAAAGGTTCTACCCAATTTATGATCAACAAATGGAATCCTTTAATCCAACTCAAAATAAGAGGGATAAAAAATACTTTTTAAATTTATTAGCAATTGGTGCTCTTTCAAATAAATTTTTTAAAGAAGGTTGTATCAAAGATATTTATGAATTTTGTTTTTCCAAATTTTCGACTTCAACTGCTTTTAATTCAATTAGTATCTTTGCTAGAGTTTCTCCAATTAGATTTACTAAAATTGATAACTCATTAGATTATTTATCTTTTATATTTGATATCTGGTGTAATTTTACTGATGATCAATTAATGGTAAGTATGATTAATGATTATTTTGGTAAATTAGCTTTTAGAGCTTATGATTCACTTGGTAAGTCACCTGATGATGAAAAAATTGAATTTGGTGAATTTGGTATTTTTAATGAATTACAGTTTAATTTAATTTTAAATAATTTACATACAAGTTTAAAAACTGGTTCTAAAAATTCAAATGTTATAAGTCCTGCAAAAATTATTGTTTATTCATTGAACCCTGAAAATTGTTCAAATTATTTCAAAAAATTGAATGGGGTCATTAATGCTTTATCAACTTTTATCCATCCTTCAAATACTGGGAGATGGTCACCAGAGATTGCTAAATTTTGTCATGCTCTTATTAAGAAATATCACAGAAGAAGTTTAGATGATTATTCTAATGACTCAACGATTCCTAAGCGTTACAGAACAAATGAAGAGTTAAACGTTAAAATAATTGATTCTTTATTTGATGTTACTTTTACAGGTTGCCAATCCAAAAATCCTCAAGTTGGCTCCTTTTATGTTGGTTCATTAGGATATTTTGTTGGTCTTGATTGTGAAATTTCAAATAAAGTTATTGATAAAATTTTAATTGAATTATATGGTGCCTTAACTGATCAATTTATTAACTCTGTACATCGTTTAACTGTTGCATTGAGACAGTTCACTGAAATTTCAAGATTTATGATTAAAGATAAGACTTATAGAATCCATATAACTAATATATTGTCATTGATGCTAACAAAACTTGGACCAAATGATTTATCTACAACAAATGTTGTTTTAAATTCTCTTGCAACAGTTTTTGCTTTAATACCAATTAGAGATTTGAGTAATGCTGATAATTATATCTCTTATGAATCTACTACAATGGGATTTTTAGAAGAACATTTGTTTTCTATTAAGGAAGGTTCAAGTTCAAGTTTTACACCTGATGAACAGACAAGAGATCAAGCATTTATTGCTTCTACTATGATTTTTGATCAACTTATTAAAACCTTTTGTGAAAAAATTATTTTATTAAGTGAAACTGAAATTAATGACAAAATGGTTTTTAAAATCAAACAAATATTTCTCATTATGGGAAATTCAATGGATTCTAAAAGTTTTACTCTAATAAAATCTATTTTTGAAGAGAGATACTTCTATGGTGATGTTCAAGAAACTAAGGAATTTGATATTATTGCTTCTGTATTCGGTTCACTTGTTAGATATGATGCTTCATTAGCTAAAACTTACTTTAATGGTTTGGATAGGTTAATAAGAGATGAAATCGATAATGGTGCTGGTAGCAGTAGAAATACTGGTGGCGAACTTCTTGTTAAAGATAAAAAATGTTACCTATATTTCTGTATTCTAACATTCTCATTAACAGTTGCAAGAGAACAAATATGTGATTTTAAAGATCGATTAGTTAGTTTGATTAAATATTCATTGAGTAATATCAAGAGTCCATCTTACTTTAAATTAATTTCATCACTTGTTCATGATTCTTTATTTACATTAACAAATCTAAGACTAAGGGAAACAAAACTATTTGCTGATGATTGTGAATTACCATATGCTGATCGTTGGGGTGGTGATCAATTTGATGAAGAGAGATTTGATATTTCAAGATTTAAATTTTATTGGTATGTTCCAGGGGATAAAGAAGTTCAAACTGCTATTGAATTATTTGAAACTTTTACTAAGTGCGCTTTTGAAAATCTTAATAGACTCATGGAAAAGAACAACACTCAAGATTTATCATTTGTCGATGAGTTCTGTAAATATTTGGAATTATTAGATGGTGGTTTATCAGGTATTAGCATTTTATTTGACCCTGATTATAGATGTTGCAAGGATAAACATTTGGTGAAACCTGAAGAACCAACTCCAATTCAAAAGAAGTTGATGATTTTAAAGTCATTAAATGATTCCAGAACTGATGATGGTGAGTTGAATATTGATATTGAACAAATTACTCAAATGGAAAAAGACTTGAGTATACAAGAAGAACATCCTGTTACTGAAAGTCAAACCGATGTTGAGGATGAAATCAGAGAGACCCTCAATTCTGTTACAAATGATGTTCAAGAAATGAATATCGAAGACAGTGACCTTTCTAGATCTTTAACACCATCAATTGCACATCAAAGCGACTTGACATCTGTTATGAATAGAGCCGTTGTTTTCAGAGAACTCAAGATTTATAATTGTCATTATTTCTTTGGTTTATCAACTACTGAAAAGAATAGTAATCCATCTTATCACTATATTCATTCTTTGAGAGATTTCATTGCTCAAGAATTGCATAAGATTTTCAAATATCTATCTAGAGATTTAACAAATGAAACCCTGAATGTTAGTCTTTTCACTTCATTTTTAATTCCAATTAGAACATATTTCTGCTCTGTTGGTAAAGACTCTAGTGGCACAGATGATGAAATTTTACTTGATTATACATTTTTAAAGGGTGTTCTTTCAGTTGGTAATGTAAAGAAGCCTTTTACAAGATCATGTATTGGTGCTAGAATTGAGAAATTTCACTTCCATAGAGTGACATTACATTCAACCAGTAGATTTCAAAATAAGATGGATAAACTTTTACTAAAGGATATTGTTGACCTATCATCTTCACCATTCTCAGATATTTATTATGTTGCTCAGGTCACAATGGTTGAAGCAATGAAAAGGCTTATTGGTTCGTATAATTATATTATAGATTTAATAATGGATAAAATGAATGTTCTGATTGAACAATCTGATTATAAAAGGTTAGAGTCCTGCTTAAGAAGTTTCAGAATAACTAAGTTATCAAAAAAGATTTTATCAGATTTTTCACGTATTAAAGATATACATGGATTGGTAGTTAAGTGTTTCACTCTGGGCGATAAAGATTTAAATTCAATTGCCAGTAAAGTTTTATCAGACTTATGTACCATAAATGTTCCTAGATATTTTTCATTGTTCAATGAAAAAGAAATTGATTCTGCTATTAGACCTCCTGATAAATTCATTGATATTGAAATCTCTACCGTTAAGACTGCCAAAGAAAACAAATATGGGTCATATATTAATTATTTAGATATATTTCAAGATTCATTAATTACTTTGGAATCAGAATCTGAACACTGGGTATTATCACTATTAACTATTAAGTTATTAAATTATTTTCAAAGATCTCCTGAAATTCCAACAAAGTTATCTGTTTTATATTTGATAATGGAACGTTCAAAACAAAATCATCCAGCTCTAGTACGTTCATGTCTCAAGTCACTTCAACAAATTTATTTCAAGGTTACAAAATTTGCAGACTATGGTCACAGTTTATTCAACTTATCGGATATAAATTACAAACCAGATGGATTCATAAACTTAGATACATCTAAATCTTCATTTGCAGAAGATTTTATTAATGAAATGAATAATTATGAATCACAATCATATTATATTGATGGTGTCCCTTATAATGGATGGTTATTCT
This sequence comes from Ruyongia tratensis, assembly GCA_030564005.1. Lineage (NCBI taxonomy): Eukaryota > Fungi > Ascomycota > Saccharomycetes > Phaffomycetales > Wickerhamomycetaceae > Ruyongia > Ruyongia tratensis. The sequence goes on along the minus strand of JAJMKZ010000008.1, from coordinate 46,275 downwards.
GGGGAAAGACGATGAATGTTATATCACCTTCCAAAAATATTAAAACAGTTCTATTCGATGAAAATGATGTGAAATGGTTAAAGACTCTAGGCGAGCTTGCTAATAAAGAATGGATGTCATTAATACTCCAAACACTAATTCAAGACAACGAGGAGAAATCATATTTTCAATCTCTTCATGTTGATTTTTTTAGTTCAATTTGCCAATTAATTACTCTAGATTTTAGCTCCCTTTCTTACCAAGATGTATTGGATCTCGTTACTGAAAATTATAAGAAAGATGAAAAAGAATCTGTGATTGTTGTATCCGAGTTGGTTGCTGCTTTGTTATTATCAACCCGTGATACATCTTCTGAGAACATCAAGGCCAGAGATTTATTTTTGGATGGTTTTTTAGATTCAGCTTTATCAACTGATTTAACACCAGATACTATAAATATTTGGAACATTATCTTCTGGTATGTTCCACGTCATACTGATTTTAGAAGAGTCCCTATTTTAGCTAGAAAGGCGCTTGATTTAACAACTACATTGAATTCTGAGTCTGACCTTGCATTTGCACAATCGTCTAGAATCAAGATAACCCAAACTTATGTCACAGCTTTAAGATGGACTTTTGATAAAGTCGATGATTTAGTTAACCAACTTGATTTCAAATTTCCTTATAAGGTTGTACGTGATAATATTGGTAAGTTACTAGGAGTTTTGATGACTAGTACATATAGGAGATGCTTTCCTAATGGTGACAAATATCTAGAATTACAACAGAAATTTCCAATGGGTGAATTCTCGCTAGTTTACATATCATCACTGGATAAGAAGATAAAATCTATGTTTGAGTTGGTTGATACCCTTCGTCAAGAAACTATTGCTGCTAATATTTCGGTTGTTGATTTATTAAAGACGGATTATTATTATTTGGCGACAACATTGTTAGCATGGTTAGATCAAATTTTGAAGTCAAATATGAAAAATTCGTTAATTCCATATGCTACAGGTTATATTCTTCCATTTTTATTTCATATTGAACAGAATAAAGAGTTATGCAAATTGGCACAAATATCACTTATGAGAGTGTTCCTTTTCTTATGTTCTATGGATTATCGTGAAGCAGAGCTTGATAAGATTCTATTGTTATTGAAAGAATCAAATTCAAGTCATGCTGTAACACAAATTAAAATCTTTATGATTTCTTCCTTAGCCGTTGTTCACTTATTTAGATTTACTGTTAATCAAAAACTGACTGTCCTATCTATTGTTGAAGAATTACTTTTTAACGAGAATGTTGAAGTGAGAAAATCAGCTGGCAATATGCTTATTAGTTTAATTCATGGGATGAATGATTTGAGTATGTTTGATCATTTGGTTTCATCTTGCATAAAAGAGTTACAGAAAAGAAGAAAACCTGGAAAATTGACAAATGAAAAAAACATAAAGCTACATGGTTCAGTATTGGGTTTGTCGGCAGTAGTCATGGCTTTCCCATATGTCACACCATTACCGGAATGGATTCCTGAGAAAGTGAGTATTCTAGCTCGTGCTTGTTCAATCCCAGGTATTGCAGGTACCACTGCAAAGAATTCATTGACTAGATTTAAGAAAAATAGACATGATACATGGAGTGAAGATAGCTTGTTATTTACAGCTGAGCAATTGGAAGATTTAGAAGGTCTTCTATGGACCAGTTATATAGCATAGACAATTTGTGTAATTGTAATACCAAGGTTCTACTAGTGTTGCAAGAAAAGTTAATTTATGTTTTTTTTTTTCTCATTTATATTTATTTGTAGTATACAATTAGATAAAATTAACAAATTTATATATAAAGTTAAGCACGGTTAGTTTTTCTTTTTCTGTTATCCATACCATTTAAGGCACCAGAGAAGCTACCTGGCGCACTTGCTAAAGCACCTGTAACTGGTGCAAATTTGAAATTATGATTACGTTGGTTCTTATGTTGAGTTTGATTTGAATTGTGGTTACCAGAACTATGATAATTGTTGTTGTAAGTACCTTGAGTTTGGCCAACTAAACGTTCATTACGTTCAGATAATGATGTGACTTTATCAGCTAATTCAACGGCTAATGATTGTAATTTGGTTAAATCAGCACCTCTAGTGAACATGATTGAATTAGATACTTGATCTAAACCACCGAATATTTCTTCATTAAAGATCATTTTAGCAACAACAGCAGAGATCTTTGAAGCAGGTAATTCAAAAACCTTTGATAGATGTTCAATTGATAATTTAGAGTAGAATGACTTGAATTGGAATAAATATGTTCTTAAACCTTCAATTTGAACTTTTTCTTTGATCATAACTCTTAATTCTTCAGAATTTGAGAATAAATCCCAAATCTTAATGCTACTTAATAATTCAACAGACTTTTTCCAGTCACCAGCTTGTAAAGCTTTAGCAGCATGCATTATGTAATCTCTGTTATTTTCTGGTGGACCTTGGAAAGTTTGTCTTTCATGGAAATCTAAAGTACGACGGAAACCTTTTACTTGTAACTTCTTTTTAGCATCAGTAGATTGACCTAATTGAGCATATAAAGGAATTTCAATTAATAATGAAGAAGTTAAAAAGACGGTTTCTAATAATTCTAAATTAATGTGAGTGTGGAAAGGTAATAAACGTTGTTTATCAGTTGTATTTTGTTGATTGTTATATCTTGAAATACCTTGACCTAACAATTCTCTATGACGTACTGATGTAGCAATTTCATTCAAAGCTTGATGAGCATCTTGAATTAAACCATTTCTGAAAGCACATAAACCTAATTGAACTAAAGCTCTGTTGAATAAAATTTGGAGAGATGGATCAGATGTATGAATTGTTGATTGTAAATGTGACATTAAAAACATATCTCTAGCTTTGTAGTATTTGTTGTTTAAAGCATAGTAATAAATATGAGATAACATGGCACGTTTACGGTAAACTGAGGTAGTTTGTTTATAAAGGATTGAAGCTAATGAATCCATTAGTTCATCAGTATAAGTTTCAGAATCTTGGAAGTTAATGATATAAGATTTTTGATTTGATGTTACTTCTTTATTACTGATTGATTCAGTTAATTTTATTAGAGAAGCAGGTTTGAAATAAATATGTTCAATTCTTCTTGAAACAATTCTAGCAATTTGGTCACTAGTTGTAGCAGCAATTTCAGATTCTGGAATAACAGATTCTGAATATAGTTGGGCTCTTAAAATAGTAGTGTATAATTTTTGTTCATCTCTTAAACGTTCAATATATTCAGTGGTATGAGGATCAATGACTTGTAAAGAATGAGTTAGTTCATCATCTAATCTTTCAACGAATGAAACAACTGAACCTAGAATAGAAATAATACCTTTTTCATTTGGTTTTGGTTCATTTTCAAGATCATCTAAAGCTTCAACAGATTCTAAGACCTTGTATTTTGGATTATTTTCTAAAATAGTGAATAAATCATTGACATTTTTCAAACAACTAGTCCATTGATTAACAGGCATATATGAGAAGTTAGCAGTGTTATCAAATCTTAATTGAATTAATAATAAATGAATAATGATTGATTGATATGGAGATTCAGAAGCACTAGATAATAAACCTTCTACGGTTTTAACATTTTCACTAATATCAACATTTTTCTTACCTCTAGATTCTTGAACAGCACGTAAAGTTTTGAAGATTGAAATTGATTCAGTAGTTTTACCTGATTTACCAACAGTAACAAAACCATCATTATCATCATCAGCTGTTGAAGTTAAAGCTGGAGTTTCTTCTTTTTCAAAAGCTTCTGGGTTTGATCTGAATGATTCAACTAAGGCTTCATTTTCACGAACAGCCTTTTTAACTCTTTGTCTAGTAGTATTGAAAGCTTTTGATTCACTAGCATTTAATTTTTTCTTTGATGATGAATCACTTTGTTGAATATTATCTTCTAATTGAGCAATAGCTTTAATATAGATATTTGGAGTTGAGATATTTTGTTGTTGAGCACGAGTTAAGAGACGGTTTAACTTATCAAATTCAGCTAAGATAACAATCCAATCATTGGAATCAGTTGAAGATTCAATTGTACTAACTGATTTTTTAATTTCATCTAATAATTTATCTTTGGCACTTTTAACAACTTTTCTGTCATCATCAGAATCATCATCAGAGTCGTCAGCTGGAGCTGATTTTTTCATGAAAGAGCTCTTCAAGAAGTAAGATGGACCTTTTGGACCATCATCATCAGAATCTGAATCATCACTGTCATCATCGTTGGCAAATTCAGAATCTGTACTCAAATCATCATCTTCTTGAACTTGTTCTAATTCATCTCCAGAACTTAATAATTCTTCATCAGATGAGCTAAGCAATTCTTCTTCAGATGATGAGTAGTCTGAGTCTGATAGACCACCAGCAAAGAAACGAGACATGGTGTTATTTGATAGTTTTAAACCTTTTGAATCGTTAGTTTTCTTATTAATTTATACACTTTTTGTTCCATTTCATAATTCATTTTTTTTCAACAAAATGAAAGAAAATTTTTTTCGCGTGAAGTTTTCAGTCCGAATTTCTATTTGATTCAGCGTAATTTCTGGTCTGCACTCTTATTTTGGTGTCTTTTGTTGCTTTAAAAAAGTATTATGGTATATAATATCGTGTTTAATCAATGGGTTAACATTTTAAGTTTACTATACATTGTTTAATTAACTCTTGAATTCAAAAATTTGGGAATTACCTTCAAAATTTTCAAAGAAATTAAAATTCACGTGATTTTTTTTTTTTTTCTTTTTTTTTTAACTCATCGCTTAAAAAAAAATTTTGGACTAATTAATTAATTTACAAATAACAAATTTGTTCAATTCAATAATAAGTAGTATAGGTCCATAAATGTCTTCAAGTCAACGTCCTAAGGTTTCACAACTTTGTGAATTATGTCATTGTAGGAAAGCTATCGTAAAGAGACCAAAGAATTTGCAAAAAATCTGTAAACAATGCTTTTATAGCGTCTTTGAAACTGAAATTCATAACACTATTGTTAACAATAAACTATTTTATCCAGGTGAAAGAATAGCTGTTGGTGCATCTGGTGGTAAAGATTCTACCGTATTAGCATATATTATGAAGCTTTTAAATGAACGCTACAATTATGGTGTTGAAATTGTCCTATTAAGTATTGATGAAGGTATTGTAGGTTATAGAGATGATTCTTTAGCCACTGTTAAAAGAAATCAAATTCAATATAATTTACCTTTAGAAATCGTTTCATATAGAGACTTATACAATTGGAGTATGGATGAAATTGTCAGTTGTGCTGGTATTAGAAATAGTTGTACATATTGTGGTGTTTTAAGAAGACAAGCTCTAGATAGAGGTGCTGCTAAATTAGGAATTAATCATGTTGTTACAGGTCATAATGCTGATGATATGGCTGAAACTGTTTTAATGAATTTATTAAGAGGTGATGTTGCAAGATTAGAAAAATCAACAACTATCATGACTTCTAGTTCAGGTTCTCCAATTAAAAGATCAAAACCTTTTAAATATTCATACCAAAAAGAAATTGTTCTTTATGCTCATTATAAAAAATTGGATTACTTTTCAACTGAATGTACTTATGCACCAGAAGCTTTTAGAGGTACAGCAAGAGAATTGATGAAAAATTTAGAATCAATTAGACCAAGTTGTATCATCGATATTATTCATTCTGGTGAAACATTTGTATTAAGAGAAAAGAAACAAAGACAACAATTTAAGAAAAATACTAATAAAACTTTAACAAATAATTCTAATAAAGAGATTGAAATTAGATCAGATGGCTCAGTATCATTAAACAGACAACCAAAATTAACAGCTGGTGGGTTTGTTGATGGTAATAGATGTGAGAAATGTGGTTATTTATCAAGTAATAAGATTTGTAAAGCATGTATGTTATTAGAAGGTTTAGAAAAAAATAGAGCTAAACTTATTATTGATGGTAATTCAACTGATGGTGCTGCTAAATTGACAAAGACTCTAGAACAGTTATCATTTTAATATATTTATTCTTTTAGAATAATTACTAGTAAGTAAATGATCAATATTTTTTTTGTTCTTTTGGATGGGGGAAAGGTTTACAATTCATAATAGAATTTTGTACAAGGTTGTAATTTGGAATTTTTGTTAGGTATATTTATATATTATTTATAAGATTTATTTATTCAATATAGAGAGTCATGGTAAATACAATCAGAGATCTGTATGTAGATATTTAATTCACACCATATAAAAATGTAACAATATCAGAAACCATATCTTGTGTGACATTATGTTTACATGAATATCCAATACATTGGAAATTTGATGTTAAATTTAAATCAGATCTATCTTTAACTTCTTGATCTATTCTTTTTAAGAAAGATTTTGAATAAAGTGGAATAACAACGTCATCATGGTTACCAATCAAAGACAGTGTTTTTAAACGTCTTAAATCATATTTATATGCAACTTGAGCATCTTGTTTTGATAAATATTTGAAGAATCCTTCTTTAAAATAATAATTTCTTTGATCTATTTTCTCTTTTTGATCAATTTCAGGTTTTAAATCAACATATGACTTTGTAAATATATCTTCTTTATCCTTTAAAGTTATTAATCTATTCAATAATAATGAAGATAGATCAAAACATCCAACAATTGGGATTGAATAATCAAAGCTTTCAGGATTTTGAACAACAGATCTTATTGTTGCATGTCCACCCATTGAGACACCTGAAATTGTATATTTAACAATTTTATCACTACTGAAATTGAGATAGAATGGTAGATAATTTCTTAGTGTTTTAGCATCTACTACCATACCATCAATACAACTTACCATATCTAAAGCATGGGTATTATTACCTTCACTAAAAACATTCTGTTTTTTAGCATCTAAAGTTCTACTACCATGGTTTCTTTGATCAAATGCAACGATCACTAGTTCATAGTTCTTATCTTTTTTGGATTGGTAATATCTGTATAGTAATTCCTTTCCCAAGTTTATTGAATGATTTATTGATTGAGTTCTTCCATGAAGTTGGATCATAATATTTAATGGTTTTGAATTATTCATTAGAGCAGCTGACGAGTTGGCTAAAACTTTGACATCAATCCCTGCTATCATCAGACCAATAGTGAAGGGATTATAAGATGCTTCATCTGCTGTCTTCTTGTATTGATGTGACATTATTTTTGCTTTAAGGGTATTAATTATGTGTGGTGTGAATTTGTAAATTTTAAGACTAAAGCAGGAAATGAGTAATATTAGAATACACACACACTACTACATTGCATCATAAAAAAAAAAGATATATGCCATGTTTAAACTCATTAATTTAGATATATATATATACATTATCATAGATCTTAAAAGAAAGACTTTTTCAATTTCTCTATTTGTTGTGAAATCAATGTCTTTAGTTCTTCATTACTAGAAAATTCAGATGAACTTTTAACTATATGATCTATATTTTCTAATGTTTGTAAATTCTTAGTCTCTAATGTTGCATCTTTATAATTCTTCATCTTAATCAAATATTCAACTCTTCTTTCAGTAGTTAAAGAACATTTTTCATCTAAAATTTTTTTAGCTAATTGATTATCATATCCAATTAATTTAGAAACAAATGATTCATATCCTATTGGTGATTTTTTAGAATTCATCCAATTATATAATTCATCAAATTTCTTTTCTTTAACAAGGAAATTTAGTTTTATATAATAAAATTTTTTATCTGAAATTTTAAAAAGTTTTAAAAATTCATTAATTTGTTTATTTTGATTTATTAAAATTAATCTTTCTAAAGTATCTTTAACTGAAAGATTAACAAAATTAATATTAAAATTCGTTGTTAAGTTAACTTGGTGTTCAACTAATTTAGTTTGTCTTGTTATTTGTTGAGCATCATTTGAATTTTTCATCAATAAATTATAATGATCTTGTGATTCATGAAATATTTCTAAAATTACATTTTCATCTTCCATATGTTCATTAATAACATTAGTTGAATTATCATCACGATTAACTGATGATTTCTTTGATAATTGATGTAATTTAAAATTTGAATAATCAATTAATCTATCAGCTTGATTCAAAAAATCTAATAAAACTGTTTCATTATCATTTTCAAAAAATTCAAAACAATTTGAAATTTTTTTAAAATTATTTAAATGTTTATAAAAATTTGGTAATGATAATTTATCTTTTAATATTAATAAAGATTTTAAAATAAGATCAATATTATTTGATTCAATAGCAGTTTTTAAAAATAATTCAATTTCTTCAATTTTAATCAAAAAATCTAATTTAAGTTCATAATTTAAATCATTTAAAATCATTTTTTTTGATAAATTTATTAAACCTTCTTGAAAACAAAAATTAGCAATATCATAAAATTTAAAAACTTTGAATTCATTAGATCTATTAATTATAATATTACTTAATTCATTTTCATTTTTTTCAATATCAGTATTATCTAATTGATTTTGATTATATTTAATTTTTAAAATAGCCCAATTAATAAATATTGGATCAATTGATAAATTTAAAAATTTTGAAATTTTAAAAGCTAAAGAAAATAATTTTCTTTTAATTAACATATTTATTATACTTTCAATACCAACTTTTTGATATTCTTTATAAGTTAAAAATATTCCAAAAGTTCTAATATTATTTAAAACTTTTAAATCATCACAAATTTTTAAATATTCTGAACAATCATACTTAATTTTTAAACTTAAATTAGATTTACCAAAAACAAAACAATTTAGCATCTTTTTTTGCCAATATGGATCAAATTCATCTAATGAAGCATATAAACAATCATTAATACAATCTTTTAATTCATTACCAATGATTTTTAAATTTTGATAAAATGATGGTGAATGATTTAAATATTTCTCATAAGAATCTAATAAAATTGAAGTTTTTGAAATTGAACCAATTTTAAAACAATTAATTGAACAATTTTCTAATTTTGATAAAATACTTAAACCTGATGATTCATTTAATATAACTAAACCATCAATTTCAGTAGAGATTATATATCTATCATTTTTAATAAAATTTGTTGACCCACCAGGGGCTATTAATTTAATATAATCATCATATGCTAAAGCAACAGCATCTGAGCCACACCATTTTATATCATTTAAAGTACTCCTTATATTAGTTTCACCAGTTAAAGAAGATGATATATTAGTTTCAAATATTTTGGTAAATTTATTATTTAAAATTATTAAATCAGATAAGGTTGTTAATGTTATAAATTGATAATTTGAGGATAATATAATTCTATTAAAGTATTGATTAATAATTGTTGATGATGAAGTTAAATTTATTTTTTTAAAACTTGATTTTGTTAATAATAAAATTTCAAATAATTCATCTTCAATATCATTTGTTGAAGGTATAATTACAAAATCATCAATTTCTTCTAAATCTTCAACTCTTGAATATTCATATAATTTCAAATCTTTAATATATTTGAATTCACCATGGATAGTTAATATTACTATTAAATTTTGGAAAATTTTAAAACTTAGGACATCATTGAATTGAGTAAAATTAAGTTCAAAATCATAATAAACCTTTAATTCATTAATGTTATTTAACAATACAATTTCTTCATTATCAGTCCAGTCAATTGATTTTAATGGGTTTATAGATTGAATTGATTGTATCAACTCACCATTTGCATTCAAAATCTCGACAAATGAACAATTAACATCATCATTGTATTCAGTGATTAAATGAATTGGATTGTTGTTATATATTGCCAAAGCTTTAGTAAATTTAGAAATTGCAATCAAATTCTGTGAGAAATCCTTGTCCAAAGAATAATTGTAAAGTTCACGTTCCCTGTAGTAGACGTCGTTAAGTCTTTGCCATCCAATGCTTGGTCCAGACATTTTAAAGAGTAATTAATTGTTGATATAAAAGTATTTTGTGACAATTTCTATATTTGTATCAATTTTGGTGGTTTTTTTTTTTTTTTTGAGATTAACTTTGATCACGTGACACTATCTATTTTATTTTTTATTTTTAAAGTCATTTGTAGTTAGTTAATTTGTTAAAAGTACAAACAGTTTAATTAGAAAGAGAAAGAAGTGTATGAGGTCCTTCATCAAGTCACATAGAAGGGGGTCTTCTCTGAATGAGGATGGGTTAGACTTGTTCTCTCAGGGGGTCGTGCTCAATGACAACGAATTAGAATTGACCCAAAGCATGCAGCTATCATCATCAAATCAATCATCACCAATCAAACATGGTCCATCTTCAACAGCATCGATCTACTACACAAACAACCTGCAGAAAGGACCAAACAAACTCCAAAGATTATTCCAGAAGAGAAAGGCAAGCTCACCAAGCACAAATAGCTCTATCAATAATATACCAGACTCACCAAGAAGATCAAGTTCTCCTCCAACTGTTATAGTAGGTACAAGAACACATGAATGGGGTGAACCTTCAGACTCAAGATACCAAACACGACAATCTCTGCAATCATCAAGATCTTCAACAAAATCAGATAACAAGTCCATAACTGCTACTCCTGAAAAGAAAACAAAAGCATTAGATCAAGAAATATTGAATACTTCTTTTGCTCTAAGTTCAACAGAATCAACTCCTTTTAATATAAATACTTGTGATTACTTACAAATACCTTTAAATGATCCACTTGAAACTCATAACCATAATGATAAAGATAAAGATAGTAAATTGAACACTGCTTTGCACTTACCAAAAGAGATACATCCTGATCAACTAAATAATTCAATATCAAATAAGGTTAATGTTAAAAATTTAAATAGAAGAGCACAAATAATATCAACAGACCATGATTTATTATCCCCAAGTAATAGCTCACAATTAAGAGATCCACCTATAATATTACCATTGTGCAATGATATCTTTTCATTTCCTTCTTTTAATAACTCTAATGATCAACTTAGTGATCAAGATCTTACAATATCTAACTCAATAAGAACTGAAAATCAAACACTTACAAAAACTTCTGAAATTAGTGAAAATGAATCAGAATTACAAATTCTTAAAAGTGATGCTAATAATTTTGGTGATGAAGAAGATCAAAATGAAATACAAGATAATGAAGCTGATACTTCATCTGAATTCTCATTTGAAGAAAATATTAAGCAAGGTAGAAATACATCAATAAGGTATTATAAACCAGATCATGTTAATGAAGAAAAGGAAAAAGGTTTCTATATTAATGATTATGTTGATGATGATTTCGATGATGAAATGAACTACTATGATGAAAATGATGATGATTTTAATGATGATACAGAGGCACTTTTTAACAGAAACTATTTTGATGATGATGAAGATGACTACCCTCGTCATAATAAATCAATCAATGATTCAACATTTAAAACGGGCAATGATGAATATCCCAATAATAGTGATGATTACGAAGAAGAACAATATTTAGATGAAGTTAATAATGATATATATGAAGGTGATGTCGATAGTGATAATGATAATGACTTTGAACAAGAACAAGAACAAGAACATGATGTTGATCACCATTCTAACTCTACAAGATCAATAAACCAAAATAAAGTACATGATTTATCTCCTACCAGACAAAATAGCAGGCAGTTGTCTCATAAATCTTTAAAATATCATCAATTACCAAAATCACTTGATGTGGAATTCAATTCTAAACAAAAATATGCATGGCTTAGTGATGGTGAAAGCGAATTTGATGAGTTTGATCATGTAAATGGGTTAGGTGTGGATAATAATAGTTCATACGATTCCTTGTTATTAGATGAAATTAATAATATTCCTGAAGATTATGATTTTGACAGTGCAAATAATGATCACATACAAGAACCAACAAATCTAACATCTTCACAAACATCAACTCTTGCTAGAATGAGATCACTGAATAGTAGCATCAAGAGAAATACCAAGGTTTTGTATGATAATAATGTCCAGAACACTAAATTTGAAAGAAATAATAAAACAGTGACCTTATTTAATAGGCAATCTAGCACAAATAACAACAATTTATCAAGAAATAGCTCATTACGTTCCATAAACTCAGTCCAATCAGATCAATCACTAACAAATGAAAACTTTATAACACCTGTTAATTCATTTTCAATGCCAAATCCAAATTTCATAAACGCAGATTTGGGTCTTTCTCCAATTTCAGAAGGTTCAACTGATGGTTATCAAACTCCCTAATAGATGCATAATATTTATCAATAAATTCAAACTTGTAATTAATTTCGAGACTACAGATTAATTCAAAAGAAAATCAAGCTTAAATTTTCATTTATGAGTAGTCCTCTGCTAAATTTTATAATTTTAATAAATAGATAAATAAGTAAGGTTAACTGCAAAGATTCTTGTTTCTTTGTGATTCCATGAAAGAATCAAAGTCTCTAGAATGAGCAGAACTAGTGGAGTTACTATAATCTAGATAATCATTTGATCTGTTAATACGTTGGTATTGTCTTGTTGGAACTGTAGATGTAGTAGAAGTTATGGTTTGTACTTCTGTAGGGGATGTTGGATTATATGAAGGTGGACTAACTTTAGTATTGGATAATCTTGGTTCTCTTAGTGAATTTCTTCTCTCCTGAACTTCATTCAAGGTTCTTTGAGCTTCTCTTGCCTGTCTTAATAGTTCAAGTCTTCTTTCGTAAATTGCAGTTTTTTGTCTCTTTAAATCTTTAATAACTTCAGTTGTTTTCTGCATAGTAACCTCACATAGTTGTTGAACTGAAACATCATTGTTGCTATTGGTAGATAAACTCCTATTAAACTGGTCTAAATCGATTTCTGTAAGAGAATCGTCATTTCCTTCTTCTTCAGAAATATTAATAACTTCTATAACATCATCTTCATCATCTTCAGGTATTTCAATAGTATTAGAATTTGTATGCATTTGAACTTCAGAAGCTACTGTATCAAATGAATATGCAGAAACAGCTCTTTCATTTCTAGCTTGAGAAGTTGAATGCTTATCTAATAATCTGGTCATTTTCCTGTTAAGCTCATCAATTTGTTCGTTATTCAAAAATGAATCATTATTAGATATATCATCTTCAGTTTCTTCATCAATAATTATAGTTTCATGGATTCTATTGTCTTTCATAATTTGTCTCGCACTTCTATAAGACTTTATTGAATTATTTCCTGAAACACCATTATAATTCATAAGTTCACCTCTGTTAGCTAGTTCAACAACATTAATATCTTTTTCTTCTTCAGTGAGAGCAGTTTGAATAGAACGAATACTAAATGGTTCACTGATTCCTGTGTCATGACTTGATTGTGAGACATTTGGTGATGATACAAGATGACAAAAATTTTGAGTCTTTTCCAATGTTGCTGCAAATATAGCACGTTGTATTTCAGATAATTCACCAGTTGAGAATATTCTTTGCTGTTGTAACTGTGAACCTAATGGAATAAAATGATTATCATTGGTGGTTGCTTGATCAGAATTTCTTGACTTTGGCAAGTTTAATGGTGTAGTAGGTGTTACTGATCTCATATTAGATTCATAAATACTGGAAGTATCATTTTGATGAACTACTAAAGTAGTATCAGGTATTTCTACTGACTTTTGAGGTGTTGTAGATTGAATTATGCTGTTACCTAAATCCACCAATTGGTTTGGATCATCAATTTCAAGTTCTTCTTCTGTTTCATCAATTATTTGGTCTTGATTGGATTTATAATTCTCCATATCAGCTAATGGTTCAGGAGTTTCAATACTTTCATGGTTCTCATTCTCTCGGTTTGTAATATTTATACTGTCTTGAATAGAATCCTGAACTGAATCTTGGGTGATATCTGGTTCATTATCTTCTGAACGGGAAAGTGATTTGGGAGATTTAATATTATCTTCTAAAGATGCTGGTTTCCATAGTGAGTATGATGTCGGTATTTTAGAAATTGCATGTTCTTCTTCAATTTCCCTCTGGTTATGTGTATAATTATTATTATTTGATGTTGTAGTGTTAAATTGTATTGGTTCTTTGCTTGGTAGTTCCACATTATGTTGTGATTTTAAACGTCTATGTTGAAGTCTTCTAATTGGTGAGCATGGCACTGACATTGAATTCTTTGAATTGGAGCCAAATTGAAATGAGTTATTTATATCATTGGTATCATTATTTGAATCTTGAAAAATATTCAATCCTGATTTTGTGGTCACATTGAGGTTTTCTGATAGTATTTTAGGAAATGCAAATGATTTGTTTAACTGATTATTTTGAATTTGTGCAGCTCTACTTGGATGTAAAATTTCTTTTTCATTATCTAATCTGAACAAGTCTCTTTGGATATTTGATTCTTGCAATGAATCATCAAGTGCTGGTATTATTATATTACGAGAAGACTTTGATGATGATTGATGAACATTTTCGCTGTTGTTAATCATTGGCTTAGGAATTGGTGGCAGTGATTTTTTAGGAATTGATGAACCAACAAGAACTGATACAGGAGCTTTGGTATAGGGTTTCAAAGAGGTTTTTTCTTCTTCTGCTTGCGGAGTTTTATTAAAGTTTTGTTCATCTTCCTCTGCTCTATTATTATTATCTTTAAATACATCTGAAATATCAACACTTTCCCTGCAAGGATCTTTTGCTAATGGTTCATAATCAATTCCATTGAAAACTAGAGACATTGTTTTCCCCTTGTGATTTTTCTTTGGTGATAGCTTAGGTGGAAGCATGATTTCAACAGGTATAGGTATTTCTTGATGATTTAAATTTGTATTACTCCGTATAAACATTTGATTTCTTTTAGGACTATTGTTTAATAAATCTCTCATAGAGTCACTGATATCTGTCGTAGTATATGACCGATGATGTTTGTTTAATCCATGTTCAAAGTGCATTGGAGGTTCTAATTCTTTGGATGAGAAATTGAACACAGTTTTATTGTCAAAGCTATCATTAGCATCATCACTATCATTATCAACAGAAAATGAATCTGAAGATCTTTTTTTATATATATCTGGTAAGGAGAATCTTACTTGAGAAATAGATGCTATCATTTTTCTAGGTGAATTTGCTTTTGCCAATGATGATTGTAATACTTGACCATCAGATGCAACGTATGTATTATCAAAATTCATTCTATGAACATCTGATCCTAAAATAGTAGAGTTAGATCCACAAATAAGTTGATCACCAGCTATAGAAGAAGGTTTTCTTTCATGTGTCTTATATGACATTTTAAGGAAATACAGTTAGTGAATATAAGTTCTTTGTGGTGTTTGTTGTTGTAATTGCAAAAATAAAAGTATCTGAAATCTAATTAAAATGATTTATGAGTCGTGAGACTAAGACACAGTTTGATGATGGTGAATGAAAACGAATGTATAACCAATATATGAGAGTATCAATATCTTTAAATATACTTGTCCCTCCTCGATCAGTTTGCTAATATCTTTTAAAAAGGTTTCTCAGTAGTTTTTCTTCCAATAGCTTATAAAATTTCAAGTAGAATAATTTCTTATTTGTTTACTTTTTCGCCCGATTGGGTAATATCTTGAAAGGTCCATCATTATATTATAGCTGTGAAATTTAAAAATCTACAATTACTACATAAGGATAAGCCCTATTATCTTTGAAGGAGATCTATATGGTTGTATATTATGATATATAGGTATGGTGGTATGATTGAAATTGATAAATATAGTAGTAATAATGTAATAATGCTATCATTCTCTCAAAGAAAACCATCAAAAAAACAAAAAAAACCAAGGCCTTCTTACACCAAAAGTTGGAATAATTAAGTGAAGAAACAGTACAATAATATAAGTAGTGAATAAACCCATTAATAAGAGAAAATAAAAATAAATATAACAACCAATTTGAAATATGAAATGTGAAATTAATAACAATTTTCATGCCTATGTTCTATTGAGCATCAAAATTGAATTAGAAATTAAATAAAATGATTCAACCAAAGAGCTATAGAATATATATATATATGTATAGAAATTTCAAAAGAAAATAACTATAAGACAACGTTCTTAGCCAATTTGTTTTTATAGTCAAGAATTGAACCATCCCATCTTGTAGCAGTTCTATTTTCAACAACGAAAATATCTTTAGCAATCTTGTCTAATAAACGGAAATCATGTGAGACGACACAAACACCACCGTTGAAAGCATTGATAGCATCAGCTAAAGAGTCAATAGTTGGGATATCTAAACCATTAGTAGGTTCATCTAATAATAAGACATTTGGAGCTTCTAAAGCTAATAAAGCAAAAACAACTCTTGAACGTTGACCTTCTGATAAAGTAGCCATTTGAGCAGTTTGAGCTTCACCAGTTAAACCATAACGACCTAATTGACCTCTCCAGTATTGGAAATCTTGTGAAATGTTTGAGAATTTATCACGGACGAATTCTAATGGTGTTTTAGTTAAATCTAATTGATCAGCAGAATGTTGTGAATAAACACCAACTTTAATATGAGTATGTCTTGAAACACGACCAGATTGAGCTTGCAATTCACCAGTCATAATTTTTAATAAAGTTGATTTACCAACACCGTTTGGACCAACTAAAGCAATTCTTGAATCCATATCAACACCAAAGTTCAAATGTTCATATAAGTTGTGTTCTGGTTTACCATCATAAGCAAATGAAATATCATCGAAAGATAAAACTGGAGGTGGTAATTTTTCAACATCTGGGAAGTTAAATGAGAAAACTCTATCTGGAACAACTTTTTCAATTAAACCATCAGCTTCCATCTTATCTAAAATCTTTTGTCTTGATTTAGCTTGTCTAACTAAGTTGGCATAAGTACCAGCGGATGCAATAAATTTCTTAATATGGGCAATTTCTTCTTGTTGTTTGTTGTAAGCTTTCATTTGATTGGTTTCTAATTCAGATCTTGTCTTTAAGTAAGAATCGTAATTACCACCATAAGCCATCAATTTTTTCATTCTCATATCAATCATGTTTGAACAAACACCGTTTAAGAAATCTTGAGAATGTGAAACTAAAACTAAGATACGGTCAAATCTCTTTAAGTATTCTTCTAACCAAACACAGGCTTCTAAATCTAAGTGGGCAGTTGGGTCATCTAATAATAATAAAGTTGGTTTGACGAATAAAGCTTTAGCTAAAGCAACACGCATTTTCCAACCACCGGACATGTCTTTAGTTTTCTTGTTGATGGTTACAGAATTGAAACCTAAACCGATTAAAATAACAGCAGCTCTTGATTCAAAAGTGGAAGGGTCTAAAGAGTCAATTCTTTCATAGATACCTTCTAAAGCTGGAGCTTCTGGACCATCTTTAACAATAATATCTTCAACTAAATCTTCTAATCTCTTTAATTCATGTTCAGCTTCACGAACAACATATTCTAAAGCTGAGAATTCAGATGGTTCAGCTGGCTCATTTAATAAATAGATATCAATGTTTTCTGGAATTGGAAATTCTCTGGCAGCAATAGATTTTAATAAAGTTGATTTACCACAACCATTTTCACCTAATAAACCATAACGACGACCATAATTTAATTCTAAAACTGAATCTTGAATTAAAACTTTACCATGGAATAATAATGATACAGAAGATAACTTAATATCTCTTGATGTTTCTAAAGAAGATAAAACACCAGTAGTAACACGATCTGATATACCATCTTTATCTTGTTGTAACTTTAATTGTTCAATTTCCTTAGCAGCGGCGTCAACATCTTGTTCTTTCTTTGCTTTTTTACCTTTTTCAAGCTTCTTAGCTTCTCTCTTAGCTTTTGATGCGGAAACAGCCATTTTTAATTACTTTAGTTGTATTAAAAAGTTTTATGAAAAAGAATTATCACTAAGAATACATTTTTGCTAATCGATGGGTTTACAAAAAAATTTTCAGTTGGTATTACGTAATATTTTCGTGTCAATGAGATCATAGGGTAATCTGCCATTTTATATTTCTATACATAGTTATAGTCAAAATAACAAAGTTTATGAAGTATGATTTAATACAATTCAGGTCATATTAGATCATCTAAGAAATCTTCATCAGCTTTTAATTGTTTTGGTGTTTTGTTGGTATAAGAAGTTTCAGGTTTTTTAGAATCTGAGCTAACAACAACTTTTGGTTTAGGTAGATTGAGTAAATCGTCTAAATCAGAATTAAAGTTATTTAAAATTGGCTTTGTATATAACTTATCTTGCTTATTTTTATCAACAATATCTCTATTCCTGTCAATAATTTTCACGTTTCTTAATTCCTCAGATGTCATCTTTTTATAGTTTAAAGTTTTGTTTGTTGAAATTTTAAACATATCATCAGCAGATTTCCCAGAAGATTCATCAATCTTTAGCTTGTTAATAGCGAGTATTCTTTTCATTAATCCAGGATCTTGCTCGCCTATAGTTGAGTCTTCAGTTGAATTTTCTAATTCTGCATCATAATCTTTAAATCTCCAATTATTTGAGTGTAGTTTCTTACCTCTTTTAGATTTCCTTATTATTGGGTTACCATCCTCATCTAATTTTACAATAGGGTTACCATTTTCATCTAATTTTGGAATTGGGTTTCCTTCCTCATCTAATTCTGGATCAGATTCACTATCATCACTATTACCTTCAGAATCACTTGAACTTTCATCATCTTTTGATTCATCATTATTGTTGACTTTGGGTACTACTTTTGAATAATTTTTTTTGTGGTGTCTTTTGAGTTTAGTTTTATCTTGATACTTCTTTCTGTTCTCCTGCTTTATGTTGTACATATTGTACTATGATATGAGTTCTAATGTTTTCAATTGTTACAAGAAATGAATTGAGATGAATTGAAATCTATGAAGGCGTAAGCATCCCAACACCACTCATTGTTGTAACCCGGGTTTGTGATTATATAATATTTTACTAAGACTTTAAAAAATGACTGGTTGTTTTAAAATAGTTTTATAAAATCATCTTTCATCCCTTAATATACAATTTTTATTTTTAATTATCTATTATATTTACATTTAAAAATATTAAAAACATTATTATAAATTTTACTTAAGCACCTCCCTACTACTTCACTTCTACATATACATCTCTTTTTTTCATATTATACCATCATCATGGCTAGAGAACAAACAGGAGATACAAGATACTTTAATCAACAAAAGAGTGATCATATAAGATTACCAAAAGCTTCATTACCAAATGGTAAGAAACCTGATTTTGGTAAACAAACCTATAATAGATTACCAAAAGCTTCTTTACCAAATGGACAAAGACCTGATTTTGGCAAACACAACAATAACAATAATTATAATTATAATAGATTACCAAAAGCTACCTTACCAAATGGTCAAGAGCCTGATTTTGGTAACAGTGGTAAGAAACGTAATGATAATAATGGTAGAAACAATAAGAATTATAAAAATAAGGAAAGAGCTACTCCTTTATCCAGCCCAAAATCAAATTCTATTGAATTAAATTCTAATTATGATTACAAATATCAAAATAATACTAATGTTACACCAAGAACTAGTGATTATTATACTCCTTCAACTCCATCTTCACTACCAAAATCAAATGCTACTTTAAGTAGTTTTGCTGGTTCATCATATACATTTACTACACCAGAAACTACCTCATTGCCAAAACCATCATTCTTATAAAAGAATAGGAAAAATATAAAAATCAAATCAATTTATTCATTGATTTGCCATCAAAATCATCCTTCATAGTTATCACTATAATCAATATTCAAACTTTATCATTACTATTCACCTATTCACTTATTTTTATGATTTATTTACACTTTTTTTTTTATTACTATTATAATATTATTATTATTATTTGGAAATATGGTTTGTTCTTTTGTGTTTTTGGAGGGAATTTTATGACACTATTATTATTATTTTTTTAAACTGTTTGTGTTAAGTACATCTCAGGTACTTCATATCTTTATATTCTGTTCTTTTTAAGATTTAATACTTTGATTAAAAAATGACTAAATGTTCTGTGTGTTCACTGATTTTAGACAGTTTTATCTTTTTTTATTTACTACTACTTTTCTTGACTTTTATTATTACTTTCACCATTTTTTTTTTTTAACTTTTTAACAACTTATTTCATGAAGTTAGCTTTGAATAAGACTTACTTAACAGTGATTCTACATTATTCATCCTATCTGTGCTTTTTAAAGAATACTACTATTATAAAACTTTTAATGTTTTGATGAATTTTAAATTATTTTATTTGCTGCTGCTTATATAAATTTCCCTTCTTTTTTTTACAAATTATAGAATTATATTTTTATCAATTTATGTTAATGGTTTAATGGTTATTAATGTTATCTAATGAGGTTTTACCTTTTTCTACTTTATATCCAAGGTTTTTTTTCTTGTTGTTTATGCATTTATGTTGTTTTCTTGTTTTTTATTCAACAGTTTTGATTTTGCTGTTTCATTCATTCACTTTTCTGTTTTTGTTTTTTTTTTTAATTGAGCATGTGTTTTACTTTTTAGATGGTCAAAATGATTCTTACAATCATTCTTATTGTACTATTGAAAGGTTTCATCTCTCAAAAGTTTTTTTTTACAGTTTTTTTTTTTTTTTTTTTTTTTTTTTTTTTTTTTTTTTTTTTTTTTTTTTCCTTAACTTTTATCAATTAATAAATTGTTTTTCCATATAGGTTAAAATAATAGTGTAGAAGATCTATATATATATATATCTACGATATGTGAGTTTTAAAAAAAATGCCATCAAATATTTATTCTCAAATTAGAAATTTCTTAAGTAATGGGTTGGACAATGATAACCTTCAGGATTTTTATCAAGATATAATTGATGATAATCTTCAGCATCATAAAAATTCTTTAATTCAATAATTTCAGTAGCAATTTTATTATTCCATTTTGGTTGATATTCTTCAAGAACTTGTTGAGCAATTAATTTATCTTTTGAATCAGAATAATAGATACCAGATCTATATTGAGTACCAGTATCAGCACCTTGACTATTTAAAGTTGTTGGATCATGAATTCTAAAGAAGAAAGATAATAGTTCATTCAAAGAAACTAGTTTTGGATCATAAGATATTTGTAAAACTTCAGCAACTATATAATTTAATTTAATTGAAATTTGTTAGTATTTAATCTTTAAAATTTTTAAACTGAATAAACTTACAATCAGTATCACCTTGACAAACTCTCTTATATGAAGGATTATCTAATACACCATTTGCAAAACCAACTTTACAATCTACAATACCTTTATTTGTGAAATGTTTTCTATAGATATGTTCAACACCCCAGAAACAACTAATTGAATTTTTGTATTAGTAATTATGGAAACCTCTTTTATTTAACCACAAGATCATCTCAGAGTAAACTCTCAGAATTTTAATTATTTAAAACTTACCCAGCAGCTACTGTAATAATTTTATTTGATTCTGGGTTGTATGTCAATGTACGTGAAACTAAAGACATGATTTGTACTTTAGATTGAGAGAAAATGAATTAAAATGAATAAGATTTTATTTTATTTCCCTTTTGTGTGGATTGTGGATTTTGCCAAAAAAAAAAAAAAAAAAAAAAAAAAAACGAACATTCACAAATTTCAGATTTTTCAATTCTTTAAATATTTTTCAAATATAAATATATATGTGTTTAAAATGTGTTTAAGAATTTGGAGATTTGGTTGAACTGTGTGTTGATGTGGTTTAAATAAAGTTTTGAGGGTAAAATTATTTAAAGGGTGTCAATTCCTTTCAAATTGAGTGGTATTTTTATTCCTGATACAAAATTTACAAGTGCTAAACAACCAAATAAAGTGAAAGCGATTATAACATAGATATCAGGTATTACTAAGAGATCAGAGTGATTACTTATTGAGTAGACTTTGGAGATTAGATGTTAAAGCTATCAAATAGATAATTAATGGGTTTAAAAATTCCAATAAATAGGAATCATTCATTATTCTTTTGGTCAAGATAATACAAGTATAATTAAGATTGAATTTTCATTATCAAAAGAGATTGGTAGAGATAATTATATTAAATCTGGATATAAAAATCTTGTAAATTTTAATAAAGATATAACATTAGTGCATTTTGTGGAGTTTCAAGTTATTTAAAGATACAATTGCTAAATTTAAAATGGTCATCGATTAGGTCTTCATAATTATATTCAGAATAAAGGTAAAACTGAATTTAACTTGTTCAAGTGAAAATGAAAGAGAGTGATAAAAATTCACTTGGATGTGTTGTTAAGTCATTGTTATTCGGTAATATTTATGATATTTTAGATTTAGTTGATGAATTATATAAGATTACAGACAGATACGCACACTTTAATCCATTGAATTCTGCCTTCATATATTTATGATGTGTTAACAAAAATTCACTAGAATTGCTATAAGTGTGACTAATAACTATGACTAATTCACTTGTTCCTGGGGTATTAGAATTTAGAATACATATCTTTTCTATTTACTATAAAATTCATTGGTTGTATATAAAATTATTTCAGTCCCAAATTGGAAATACTTGATAAGGCAACTCAAATTTTTTTATCCAAAATTTTTTGTTCAAATTAAAAAAAAAAAAAGTTGAAATTTAAAGCTGTTTAAAAATGAAGAAATGATAATGAAAGAAGTAGATTTTGAGTTGAGCACTAAGACCAATTGAAACAGTAGTAACTCAATGCACCATCAATGTCTACACTTCACTAATACCATGGCAATAATCAACAACCAGCACAATCCAAATTTTTCCTTTGATTGATGTATGTATCTAATTAAAAAAAAAAAAGCCAACCTCATCGACAGCGTAATTCTCAGACCACTTCTGCCTAAATATCTTCTCCATCCAGGCAGAAACTCCCATGTGTCCCCAGAACTCTCCGCCTAACGGAGGTACGCAGTTTTCAGAATGATCTGGAAGAGAAAAAAAGAAAAAAAAAGAAAAGTTGCATAAAATTTTAATAAAAATTTGCAAAAGTATAAAGACTTCACAAAATCCTTTTTTTTTTTCATTCTTTCTTTGTCAAATTTTTTCTCTTAGTTACGTATATTTTAATCTATCAAAATGGTATGTAAATAGTTATTTAATAGATTATACTTTACTGTTCTCTGTCTATGCCATCATCTCAAAAGATCCCTGATGATTACATCATGTTTTTTTTTTTTATCTAGCTGAAAAGTTTTTGACAGCACAGAAGAAAACATTTTTTGCCATCAGATCATTTACTACTAGAATTCAATTTGAAAAATTTATAGTTCTTGACTATATTAGACTATTCTATGTAATACCCTTACTTTAATTTCATTAAGAATTTTCAAATAGGTTAACAACTTTTTCTTCAATAATTCTTTTAGTTGAATTGAAAAAACTTTTTTTTTGAAAACCCTTATGGAAGTTTTTTTTTTTTGTTGGAAAAAAAAAATTTTTTTTTTTTTTTTGCCAGCTACAATGAAAATTTTTCCAATTTGTTTTTGAGAATAGGAATAGGAATTATAATCAAATATCTAAAATTGATGCCAGTATACTAACAAATATTCTTTTATGAACTAATAGGGTAAAGAAAAGTTGCATATTAACGTTGTTGTTATCGGTCACGTCGATTCAGGTAAATCTACTACCACTGGTCATTTAATTTTCAAGTGTGGTGGTATTGATAAGAGAACTATTGAAAAGTTCGAAAAGGAAGCTGCTGAATTAGGTAAAGGTTCTTTTAAATACGCTTGGGTCTTAGATAAGTTAAAGGCCGAAAGAGAAAGAGGTATTACTATCGATATTGCTTTATGGAAATTCGAAACTCCAAAATACCATGTTACTGTTATCGATGCTCCTGGTCACAGAGATTTCATCAAGAATATGATTACTGGTACTTCCCAAGCCGATTGTGCTATCTTAATTATTGCCGGTGGTACTGGTGAATTCGAAGCTGGTATTTCAAAGGATGGTCAAACCAGAGAACATGCTTTATTAGCTTTCACTTTAGGTGTTAAACAATTAATCGTTGCTGTTAACAAGATGGATTCAGTTAAATGGAACCAAGCCAGATTCGAAGAAATTGTTAAGGAAACCTCAAACTTTATTAAGAAGGTTGGTTACAACCCAAAGACTGTTCCATTCGTTCCAATCTCAGGTTGGAATGGTGATAACATGATTGAAGCCTCTGAAAACTGTCCATGGTACAAAGGTTGGGAAAAGGAAACCAAAGCTGGTGTCTCAAAGGGTAAGACTTTATTAGATGCTATTGATGCTATTGAACCACCTTCAAGACCAACTGATAAACCATTAAGATTACCATTACAAGATGTTTACAAGATTGGTGGTATTGGTACTGTGCCAGTCGGTAGAGTTGAAACCGGTGTCATTAAACCAGGTATGGTTGTTACCTTCGCCCCAGCTGGTGTTACCACTGAAGTTAAGTCCGTTGAAATGCATCACGAACAATTAGCTGAAGGTGTTCCAGGTGATAACGTTGGTTTCAACGTTAAGAACGTTTCCGTTAAGGAAATTAGAAGAGGTAACGTCTGTGGTGACTCAAAGAACGATCCACCAAAGGGTTCCGATTCTTTCAATGCTCAAGTTATTGTCTTAAACCATCCAGGTCAAATCTCAGCTGGTTACTCTCCAGTTTTAGATTGTCACACTGCTCACATTGCTTGTAAATTTGAAACTTTATTAGAAAAAATTGACAGAAGATCTGGTAAGAAATTAGAAGAAAATCCAAAATTCATCAAATCAGGTGATGCTGCTATTGTCAAATTCGTTCCAACCAAACCATTATGTGTTGAAGCTTTCACTGATTACCCACCATTAGGTAGATTCGCTGTCAGAGATATGAGACAAACTGTTGCTGTCGGTGTCATCAAATCTGTTGAAAAATCTGATAAAGCTGGTAAAGTCACCAAGGCTGCTCAAAAAGCTGGTAAGAAATAAGAAATTTAATCAAGAAATTTATTTTAAACTTTTTTAATCTTTTGTTTATATATATTATTTGATTTAATTTATTATTATTATTTGTTATCTTTTTAAAAAAAAACTCTACTGTAGTGTTTCTTGTTTTTCGTCTACTTGTAAGAAATATTTCATTGAAGAAGTGAAAATTTGAATTAAATTTATAGTATACGGTCAATAGAAATATTTTATATAAAAGCACAATGAATAATTAGTATAAAATTTAAAATAGTTTGGTCATGATGATTTATTAGAAAGCTGTAAGAAAAAAAGAGCATAAAAACATAAAATAAAAGTAAAAGTATTAAAAGATTAAATTGAATAGTAAAGTAAAAAAAAAAACAAAAAAAAAACAGAATATGATCATAAAGTTAAAAGTATGGACACCAAGTAAAATAATAAAAAAAGAAAACGATACAAAAATGAAGACCCTAAAGATAGAACAATGAAAAACAATAGAAAATAACAAATCCCCCAGACAAAATTCATTAAAAAAAGACTTCATCATTATTTTTTTAAACTGATCTTAAATTAACTAAAGCAAAAACTGCATCTTGTTCTTTATGAATTTGAATTTTATCAGTTCTTTTACTAATATTAATAATATTAATATTTTCAACATTTGAATTTATTGATTTTGAATTATTTGAATTAATAATTGAAGAAGAATCCTTTAATGGGGTTAATAATTTTGAAGCACCAATTTTTTCCCAATCTTCTTCATCTGTATCACTTCCATTTTCATGTTGATTTTTTAAAGAATTTAATTTTGAATTCTCAGTTTTATTTGTTGTTGTTGTTGTTGTACTTGAATTTGTAGTAGTTGTTGTTGAATTATTGTTATTATCAAGAGAGAATAGAGTTGATCTTATTGAACTATGTCTTCTATTAATCTTTGTTGAATGATTTGAATGATTTAAATCATTCAAATAATATAAATCAATAGATGGAGACATTGAAATTGGGGTAATTGAATTTGATCTAAAACCATAAAGATTTGAATTTGTTGTTGATGAACCAAGTGAATTGCTATAAATATAATTTGGATTTGAAATGTTAATATTGGGAGTTGTTGAATTTGAATTATTATTAATGGTAAAATTTGGATTACTATTATTTAAATTATAATAATTTTTATTAAACTTTGGTTTTTGAATTCCATTTGATCTTGAAGATCTTCTTGAATTACTTGTTGAATGATTACCATTTTTATTTTTAGAATATCTTCTTGATCTAATATTACCATTTTTATTATTTGAAGTAATTTTATTTATTGATTGTTCATCGTTTTCATTACCATTATCATTCATTTCAATATCATCATCAAAAGCAAATAGAGCTTGATTATGATCATCATCTTCATCATTTTCATCAGATGAATTATCATAAAAATCACTTTCATCATCAGAGCTTATAGCTATATCATCTAAATGTTGAGTTTTTATAGTTTTATAATTATTTTTAGCTTTTAAATTTGATTTTAAATTTGAACTTGATTTAATATGATCATCAGAATCGGAATCAGATTCAATAGCATAATCATCATTAATTGAAATAGTACTATTATTTCTTTTAAAAGATCTTGAAGTATTAGAAGTTGTTAATTTTTCTTCCTTTTGCAGGAAACTTGAATGTCTTTCCATTTCATTTTTTTGATTTTTTGTTATAGATTCTCTTCTAATATGTTCATCTTTAACTTTAGCATTATTAATTTTAATTAATTTTAATTGTTCATCAAATTGATCAATTGGAACAATTTTACAATTCCATTGACCCCAACCAATTTTTTCAAAAACTATTGATTTTTCTTTATAACCTTGATCTAAGCAACTCATTATTAATCTTCTCTGTTTTGAAAGACTTAATTTATCAAAACCTTTAATTTGTTTTGCTAAATTTGAAGTTATATGTCTAATAGCTAAAGGACCAGTTATTGTTAATAATTCCGCCATTCTCTTTGGAGTCACTTGATTAGCAATAGCTATACCAGCGGCACTTGAAGTTGAAAGTTGAGTAGTATGTTTAGTCTTTGATTTGACGTAATTTGAAGAGGTGATGAAGTTGTTTGTATCATTTGTTTTGATGGCGGGATTGTTATTGTTATTGTTATTGTTATCATCAACATGATTCCCGCTATTTAGAGAAGGAACAGGGGATGGAGAGACTGGAGAAGAATGGGCAAACTTTGGAGAGAAGGGAGATGTGCTTAGTTCTTGACGGCTCTTTGTCATTGTATTTTTTGTAGTTTATTGAGTTGAAGTTGAAGTTGAAGTTGAAGTTTAAAGTAATAGCTGTTTTTAGTTTTACTGAAATGTGGGTGGGCTGAAACTTAAAAGATAACGCGTTAAAAAAAAGCACCAAAAGAGACTGTAATTTGAAGTGAGTTGAACAGTGTAGTTGTGATGTTTTGAGAGATGTTTCAACAGATGTTTTCAAAACAAAAAAAATGATTTAAATATTGAGATTAAATTTGAAATAAAATTAAAATTAAAATAAATAAATTTTGGAGAATTTTGAATTTTTGGCATTTTTTTGTTTTTTTTTTTTTTTCTAGATTTCGAATTTTTATTTTTTTTTTTTGTTTTTTGGAAATTTTTGTGAACAAGAAAAAGTCACGTGAAATTTTTGTTTAATTTTATTAATTTTATCAATTTCATTAATATTAATTTTATTAATTGTGTGTTGTGTAGTAGTGATAATAGTAGTAGTGTAGTTAGTTATTAGTTAGTTGTTGATAGTGTTTGTTGCGGTGTTGTGTCCAGTTAAAATTGGCTGCAAAGGTCATCACTTAAATGACTGACTATTAATTAAAGCAATCTTCGAGAAATAAGCGAGAAATTACTTAACCGTTTCCTATCATTAGCTGTACATCCTACAAAATCATTACTTTCTAATACTATCACCTACTATCACCTACTACCACTCTACCTATAACCTATCAACTATTAACCCACAACTACTAGAATTTGTTTCCCTACTTCTCTTCTTAAAACTTAATCTCAAACCTCACTGAAAAATTTCACGAAAAACTCCTTATCTGTCAAATACAATCAAATAATTAAACAATCATAAATCACATGCACATCGTCATAGATTTATCTCCAGCTACTCAAAATCTATTATATCATTTATTTACAAATACATCTCTAATCATCTTAACTTCAATATATATCAATTGACCTTCGAGTATTAAATACTTCAACATAGTTATCTTTATCAACTGTCCCCTTCCCACCCCCCCCCCACATACACACAGCATTAACAAAAGTTAAAACTATGAGATCTGAAAATCTAAAGCTTAATACCAAAATTTTCTTCACCTAAAAATGATGAAAGTTTGGACCAATTATGTAAATGTTCATATAAAATCTCATTATCTGCCAAAAATTTATCTAAAATATCTTTTTCATCGCCTTTTTTATTGTTAACTTTATTATTATTTTCAATATCAACATCAACAGCAGGAATTCTTGTACTTGAATTACCATAAACATTATTTTCTAACTTATCTGTAATATTTGTTACAGGTGTACTTGTAGATTCAGCAGTATTCATTGGTTGTTCTATAGGAGCTTCAATTGTATTACTAATAGATGTTGGTGGACTTGTTATTCCAATATTTGTACAATTATCATCAACTAGTTTAACATTTTTAATTATTTTATTTAATTTAATATTAATATTTGGAATTTGATTAATTAAATTAAATTCAAATAATTTAACAATTCTATTTCTTAATAAATCAATTTCATTAATATTATAATCTAATAAATTCTTTTTAACATGTTTTAAAAATTTTAAAAAAATTAATAAATATTGAAATGAAAAACATTCTAAAGTTGGGAAAATATCTCTTAATTTTAATTTTATTTTATTATCTTTATTAATAATTAAATTAAAATTATTAATGAATATTTCTAAACCTGTTATAAAATAATTTAAAATAACAAAAAATTTAACTTCACAACTTTTATCAACTTCAAAAAAATTAAAATGAATCTTTAATTGATTAATACAACCAATTAACCATAATAATTTTGTATTAAAATTTGATAATCCATTAATTTTTAAATAATCATTTGAAAATTTTTCATCATTTTCAAAATCATTTAGATAAATTTTATTAAAATTAACTTTACTACCTAATTTATCATATTGTAAATCTAATTCAAAAATTTCATAATTATAAGTTAAATTAATCTTTTTTTCAATTTTATTAAATTTTAAATTTTTATTTGAATTTGAATTTGAATCTGAATCTAAATCTGAATTTGAATTTGTAATTAATTCATTTTTTAAAATTATTTGATTTTGTCTTTTTAATAAATAACTTAACCTTGTTTCAAAATTTAAATTTTTAATCTCTAAACTATCAAATTTTCCTTGATCATTAACTAATTTACCATCACTATTAATTAAAATTATATTTGGTCTTGAAAATGAAATACAAATAATTGATTCTAATATATTAACTCTTGACCAAACTTTATTATCTTTATTTTTATTTAAATTTAATGAATAACAATTTGAAACAATTTGAAATATTAATTTCCAACATTTTTCATGTTCTAAAATATAAGAAAAATAATTAAATAAAATTAATTGACATTTAATTAAATTTAAACTTTCAAATTTTTGAAATTTTGTAATTTTATAATAAAAAATTAATAATTCATCAATAATTTCTTTAATATTTGTTTTTAAATCAAACTCTGGTTCATTTGTTTCTTTATTAATAAAATTAATTAAAACATAATCATTTTTGAAATTATTATTATTATTATTATATTGATCACTATTATTATTAAAACTAAAGGATTTTAATCTATCAATTAACATAATTATAATAATCATTAATCTATCATCAAGAATCATTTCATCATTTAATTTAAATTTATTTTCAAATTCATATTTATTTAAATAATTTAATAAATCTTCTTTATCAAATAAATCATAAAGAAATTTATGACCAATTTTAAAATCAAAAAATAAAATTATTAATCTTTTAACAAAATTTAAATTTAAAGACTTATAATTTTTCTTTGTATTTTTATCAGATTTAATTAAATTTGGTAATTCAAAAATACTTTTATTTATTGAAAACTCTGTTGTCTTTTTAATTTTAAATGATTTAACATTATTATCACTATTATCACCATTATTATTATCTTTCTTTAACATATCAATAACATTATCATTGCCCTCTTTAATATGTCTTAATGAATTCATATCTTTATCAAAAGTTGAAAGACTTCTATTATCAAAACTCTTTATTAAAGTTTTATATTCATTTAATTCATCTTTTAAACTACGTACTTCCTTTTCTAATTTTTGATATTTCTTGATATAAGTAAAATTTGTTTCATCATCAACAACAACAACATCATTAGCTATACTAGAATCATCATCAACAACTGGTTCAGTATTCTCTATTTCACTAAACTTTCTAGCTAATTTATCCTTTCTAATTAAATCACCTATACTCAAAGATCTAAACTTCTCAGGATATGTGCATGTAATCCCTTTGTTCGCACAGTTTGAACAATCATGGTTTCTGCTGCACCTGATCTTTCTTCGACGACACTCATTACAGGAAATAGGTAACATTCTTAATCTTATTTCAGCTCTTTCCAGAGTTGTTTTTTGAAGGCAAAAAGATTTTGTTTATTTTAAATTTTGGTAATTTGTCAAAGAAATTATTGTGGAATTCCGTTTTTTTTTTTGTTTTTTTTTTTTTTGGCGTTTTTGAATTTTTGTGTTTTTTTAATAGTTTTTATTGTTACTTCAAATGAAGAAAGAAAGAAAGAAACAAAGAAAGAAAGAAAAAAATACAGTAGAATGAGCAGTCTGACTCTCATCAACAACATCAAGTCCTATATGCTGCCTAAAGTTTACCCTGTCAATTCCATATGGCCTGAACATAGAAGATCAGCTGTAATGATTATTCTATTTATTGGTAACTTTGGGGAACTTCGAGTTCTATTAACAAAGAGATCTAGAAAGTTAAATAATTTCTCTGGTCATGTATCATTGCCTGGTGGTAAAGCTGATTCTGCTGATGAAACTGAGATAGAAGTTGCAAGAAGAGAAACTTTTGAAGAAATTGGTTTACCTTTAACTGATGAAGAATTGAATTCACAAGGTTTAAATTTAAAATATTTAAATATGTTACCATGTTATTTATCAAGAACTTTTTTAAGTGTTAGACCAATTGTTTGTCTATTACATGATATTAATGATATTACTAAAAGAATTGGTCATTTAAAATTATCAATCAATCCTGGTGAAACTTCTTCAATTTTCTCAATTCCATTATTAGATTTTATAAATAATAAAGAAAATGTTGAATATACTAAAAAGACTGAAGTTATTAGTAAATGGGGTAAACTTGATTGGAGATTACAACATTATTATTATCCAACTATAAATGAAAGAGAAGTTAATTGGTTGGATGAAATTCAAGATTTAAGTTCTGATGAAGAAGATTTACATGAATACGTTCTTGGTTCAAAACCTCTTATTAATAAATTAAGAACTAATAATCTAAAAGTTAATGATGAAAATAAGAGTACTATTGGTAGTACCACTAATGATGACGCTAAAAAGGGAGAGAAGGAAGATTCCACAATTTATTTTAAAGATGTATGGGGTTTAACAGCAAACATGTTATATGATTTATCGCACATCTCCACCAATGCTACAGATAATATAAGCATTGGTAATGAAGATTTAATATATGGGTTAACAGAATTTGGGGGACAAATGTTAGAAAGACAAAGGAGTGATTGGGAGAATAAGATGATTGTAGGTAATAGACGTTCAACGTATGAACAGGTGTTACCATCGCACATATTTAAGAGATTGAATGAGCTGTATAAGCTATGACTAAACTATTTATTCCATTATTTATTCTACTATATAACATTAAAGCTATTTATTCTACTACTTATATCAAGAAACTTCTAATAAAATTTTATTAACACGTGACCGTTTTGGCAGAATTTCTCGGCGGGTAAATTTTTGGTGTCCGGAAGTGTTTTTGAACCTCCAAAAATTAAAAAAGGCTCGATTTTCCAAAAATTAAAACACCAAATCGAAAATCTATCAAAAAAGTCTCCTTTCAAAACCAATTCTTTTTGTCTTTTCTCTATTCAGTTAGTTTCTTATATATCTTAGACTTGCTCAATCTTTGACTACAGAAACTTTCCAATGTCCAAAGACAGCTTGAAAGAAGACATTGACGCGTCAAACGCCTCTGATAATCATTCACCAACTGCCGATTCTGAATCGGTCGTTAAACCAGATCAAAATAATAATGTTGAAGATTCTAAAGAGAAAACTAATGAATCTGAACCAATTGATCAAGATGAAATGGACGATATTCCTTTAGATTCAGATCCAAAGGAAGATGAAGTCTCAAATGATAAAGTTGAAGAAAATGGAGATAATAATGTTACACCAAAAAGCCCAGTTTCTAAACCTAAAGAAGAAAAAGATTTAGATGAAAGTGAACAAGAAGATATTACTGAAGTTGAACATTCAACAAATCCTACACCTGCTGTTCTACCAAAATCTTCCCCTACTAAATCTGATGCATTGAACAACAGCAACAACAACAATTATAATAAAAGTTCAAGAGCTCCTTCAATTATTTCTCAAAATAGTACTTCTGTTGGTTCACGTAATAGTCATCATATAACTTTTGTTAAAACTGCTATTCAATCAATTTCAGAAAATAAAGAAGTTAAAAAGAATGCTGAATTAATTGAAAGTTGTAAAAAATCTTTGGAAAAATTATCAACAGGTTTTGAATCAACTCAAATCTTTGAAACTTTAAAACTATCAATTGAAACAAAAGTTAAAGATATTGTTGTAGTTGCTTTAGATTGTATGTCAAAAATATTTACTTTCCAGCTATTTGAACCTGTTCAAGTTAGTGCTCCAAAAAAGATTGCTGCTCCAAGTGATCCTGAATCTTTTAATAATAATAATAGTGATACTCAAAATATTACTCCTCCAAATAAAATGAATTTAATTGAAGCAGCTATTGAAGTTATTGCTGGTAGTTTTGAAGGTGAAGGTACTGATGAAGCAATTGAAATCCAAATCGTTAGAGCTTTAACAGCAAGTGTTCTTAATGAACAATTACCTGTTCATGGTTCAACTTTATTAAGAGCTATTAGACAAATTTATAATATTTTCATTTTATCATTATCACCAATTAATCAAGGTATTGCACAAGCTACTTTAACTCAAATTGTTAACGTTGTCTTTGATAAAGTTGAAAAAGTACCGTCATTGAATTCAAAAATTTCATCAAAAATCGATTTAACAAATTCATCAATCTTAAATGATCAAAATTCAGAAACTACTTCTAAAGATAATAATGATGATAATTATGATGATGATGATTTTGATGCTGGTGATAGTAATGAAAACACTAAAAAGAAAACAAATGATGATGAAAATAATGATACAAATAATGAAACTACTGAAGAACCATTAACATTACAAAATTTAAAAAGTTTAAATGATGAAGAAGAAAGAATTGTTGATCAAGAAAATACTTCTGGTGATGAAAATGATTTAATTATTAAAGATGCATTCTTAATCTTTAGAGCTATGTGTAAACTTTCAATCAAAACTTTAGAAAGCGAAACTTTAGACATGAGATCTCATGCTGTTCGTTCAAAATTAATCTCTTTACATATTATTCATTCAATTATTAAAGAACATATTGATGTATTCTTATCAGATTCAATCTTCATTCAAACTTCTTCAGCGAGGGAAAAGACTATTTTTGCTGATGGTATAAGACATTATTTATGTTTAACAATTTCAAGAAATGCTGCTTCATCAATTGCACCAGTTTTTGAAATTACTTTGGAAATTTTTTGGTTAATTATGTCAAATTTAAGATCTCCATTTAAGAGAGAAATTCCTGTTTTCTTAAATGAAGTTTACTTCCCAATTGCTGAATTAAAAACCTCAACTCCTCATCAAAAGAGATATTTCTTAGTTGTTATTCAAAGATTATCAAATGATCCAAGAGCTGTTATTGAATTTTATTTGAATTATGATTGTGATTCAAAAATGCCAAATATTTGTGAAAAATTAGTTGATTATTTAACAAAATTAGCTCTAGCAATAGTTGAGATTACTCCAAATCAAAGAGCTCTTTATAAAGAACATTCAACAACTTCAATTGCAATTTATAATTTAACACAATTACCTTTATTATCAATTTCAAAATTAGCTGCGAAAATTTCTGCTGAAGATGCATTGCCTTATCCTGTTGAATATGGCTTAAAGATGACTTCATTAAGTTGTATTGTTGCAATTTTAAGATCTTTAAATTCATGGACTCAAAAGGGTTTAACAGAATCAAATTTATCAACTACTAATATTGCTAATCTATCTTCTCCAAATATGACAAGAAAGAGATCAAGTACCATTGGTTCAAATGCTCAAACTCCAGTTACTGCCACTTCATATAATGAACCAAATAACTTATCAAATAATGATTTTGACGATCCTCAAGAATTTGATAACTTAAAGCAACGTAAAACAGCTTTACAAGATGGTATTCGTCAATTCAATTATAAACCAAAGAGAGGTCTTGAATATTTGATCAAACAAAAATTTATTAAAGATAAAGGTCCAAAAACTATCGCTAAGTTTTTATTAGAACAAGAAGATTTAGATAAAGCTGTTGTTGGTGAATTCTTAGGTGAAGGCGATGAAGAAAATATTGCAATCATGCATGCCTTTGTCGATGAATTAGATTTTGCAAATCTTTCATTTGTTGATGCTATGAGACTATTCTTACAATCTTTCAGATTACCAGGTGAAGCTCAAAAGATTGACCGTTTCATGCTTAAGTTTGCTGAAAGATATGTTGATGGTAATCCAAATGTTTTTGCTAATGCTGATACTGCATATGTTTTAGCATATTCTGTTATTATGTTAAATACTGATCAACATTC
The DNA here is from genome assembly GCA_030564005.1 of Ruyongia tratensis. NCBI lineage: Eukaryota > Fungi > Ascomycota > Saccharomycetes > Phaffomycetales > Wickerhamomycetaceae > Ruyongia > Ruyongia tratensis. The sequence goes on along the minus strand of JAJMKZ010000008.1, from coordinate 11,359 downwards.
TAAGAACGTTAAAAATAGAATGACAACAGAAGATTTCATCAAAAACAATAGTGGTATTGATGATGGTAAGAGTTTACCTGATGAATTTTTAGTTAATATTTACAACGAAATTGCAACAAATGAAATCAAATTACAATCAGAACAACATGCTGCTTTATTAGCTGGTGAAATTTCAACAATTCAACCTCAAACTTTTACTCTATTTGGTAGTAAAGATTTAAATAGAGAAGCATATATTCAAGCTTCAAAAGAAATTTCAAATAAAACTGAAAAATTATTCAAAGACTGGGGTAGATCAAGAAATAATAAAAAGGAAATTTATTATTCAGCATCTCATGTCGAACATGTTAAATCAATTTTTGATACTCTTTGGATGTCATTTTTAGCTGCTTTAACTGCTCCATTTAAAGATAATGATGATGAAGAAGCAACCAAGATTTGCCTTGAAGGTTTAAGAATTTCTGTTCATATTGCTGCTGAATTCGATTTAGAATACGCAAGAACATCTTTTATCGGTGCATTGGTTCAATTTGCTAATTTACAAAATGTTCAAGAAATTCAAGATAAGAATGTTGATGCTATTGTTATTCTATTAAAGATTGCAGAAGCTAATGGTAACAACCTAAAATCTTCATGGAAAGATATTTTAACTTTAATTTCACAATTAGAAAGATTACAATTGATTGCACAAGGTATTAAAGCTGATGCATTGCCAGATGTCGCAAATGCAAGACTTCATAGAACTTCAATGGATAGTAATCGTACATCACAAGCAAATGCTCACTATTTCTTTGGTTTAGGTAAAAAAGCTTCATTATCAGAAATTGCACAAGCTAATCATCAAAATCAACATTTAGATCCAATAATTGCAGAACGTATTGCTTCTAGTGATATTACTGTTTTAATGGATAAGATTTTCTCATTAAGTGCTCAATTAAATGGTACTGCAATTCTAGAGTTTATCAAAGCTTTAACAGAAGTTGCAAGTGAAGAAATCGAATCATCATTAGATAGCCCAACTCCAAGAACATTCTCACTACAAAAGGTTATTGATGTTTGTTACTACAATATGGGTCGTATTAGATTAGAATGGTCTCCAATTTGGGTTATTATGGGTGCTTGTTTCAATAATATTGGTACAAAACATAATCCATCAATTGTTTTCTTTGCTTTAGATTCATTACGTCAATTATCTTTTAGATTTTTAGATATTGAAGAATTATCAGGTTTTAGATTTCAAGAAGAATTCTTAAAACCATTTGATTATATTTTAAGAAATACTATGGATACCCAAGTTATTGAAATGTCATTAAATTGTTTAGATAACTTAATTGCATTAAAGGGTGCTAAGATTAAATCAGGTTGGAAAACAATTTTCCGTGCTTTGAAATATACTGCTTCTAATACTAATCAATCTGTTGTTCAAAAGACTTATCAAGTTGTTGAAAATATTAATAAAGATAAATTTGATATTGTTTTTGCAAGTGAAGATTCATTCACTGATCTTGTTCATACATTTGGTGAATTATCTAAGAATTCTAAATTCCAAAGAATTAGTTTACATTCTTTGAAAAATATTAAAGATATTGTTATTAAGATTGCTGACATAACATTGGATAAAGAAGATCATTCTTCTTCTAAGGGTCGTAAAGATGTATTTAAAGATGTTTGGTATCCTGCACTATCAACCTATAATGATGTTATAATGACTGGTAGTGATTTAGAAATTAGATCAAGAGCTTTAAATTATTTGTTTGACTTATTAGTTCAATTTGGTAGTAGATTTGATCAATCATTCTGGGATAAGATTTGTGTTAACTTATTATTCCCAATATTTAGTGTTTTGAGTAAGCATTGGGAAATTAATCAATTCAATAATCATGACGATTTATCAGTTTGGTTATCAACCACTCTAATTCAAGCTTTAAGAAATATGATTGCTCTATTTACACATTACTTTGAACAATTAAACAGAATGTTAGATGGTTTCTTAGGTTTACTGATTTCATGTATTTGTCAAGAAAATGATACAATTGCAAGAATTGGTAGATCATGCTTACAACAATTAATTGTTCAAAACATGGCTAAATTTGACTCAAGTCATTGGAATCAGGTCTCAGAAGCATTTGAAAAATTATTCGAATCTACAACTGCTATTGAACTCTATGAATCAGATCCATTGAATAAAGAAAATGGTGAAAATGGTGAAGCTGCGGAACCAGAAGCTGAAACTAATAATAAAGATTCAAATCTTGAAGACGATGATCCTCTTTCACCATTAAAACAATCTAAATCTACACAAAACTTGAATGAAGAAAATGGTAGAGATTTTTCAAATAACTCTACTACTGATGAAGGTGTATTAGCTACTCCAAGTAAAAAGAAGAGTTATTTAGATTTACGCAAGAGAACCAAATCTAAGAATGTTATTATCACCAAATGTATTTATCAATTATTAATGATTGAAACTTTAAGTGAACTATTTGAAGATGATAATTTCTACAGATTAATAGAATATGAATATTTAATAAGATTATCCAACTTATTAGAAAAATCATATAGATTTGCAAGAAACTTCAACGATGATTATGATTTAAGATATAGAATTTATGAAGCAGGTGTTATTGATAAATTACCAAACTTATTAAAACAAGAATCAGCAGCATCAGCAGTTTATATCAATATTACATTCAAATTATACAATGATACCTCAAAGATAACGTCCAAGCAAAAAGAGTCAATAAGTGTTACATTAATTCCAATGTGTGTTTCCATTGTTGAAAGATATGTTTCATTAGATGACAATACTCAACATAAGAATGTTGATACTTGGAGACCTGTTGTTGTTGAAATTTTACAAGGCTATTGTGCATTAGAAGAAAAAGATTTTGTTAAACATTGTCCACATGTTTATGAAATGGTTCTAAATATATTAGACAAGAGTGTTCCATCTGAAATGAGAGTTGCTATAAAGAGTTTCTTTGGTAGAGTTGGTGATGTTTACGTTAATGGAGCAAAAGAGTAAACATTAACATACCCCCAAAGAATGAATCAATTGATCAATTTTGTAAAATAATAAAAAAAGAAACAGTATTATGTATGAGAAAAAGTTGAATTTTTTTTTAGTCCATATAGAGGAATATATGTATCGTTATATAATACAAAATCATATGAATTTTAACTAAAATCTGACTGTAGAATTTCAACGTTTGCTACATCAACTCCATCACAAATACCATCGGTGCTCAGAAGCGGACCCAAAATTACGCGCGTTCTGGGAATTACTTAAGAAACTAAAAAATTTTGTTTTTTTTTCGTCGACCAAACCAATTTTTTTTGTTGAAAAATTTAAGAGCTGCTCTACTAACATCATCATCATTCCATAAACTATTGCTTGAAAATGAGTGTATGTTAAACCGAAAAACCTTGAATGATTGAATATACCGGTTTTAGTTAATTGTTTTATCATATTTTGCCAAAAGTTAGAAGTTTATAGCCTTACTGTAAGAAATTTTGTCATAAATCATGGACTTAATTTTTTTTTTTTTCACTTTTATTGGTTAGAAGATGATCATCATTATTAATACCAATTTTGTTTAAACAATTTAATCAAGAAAAACAGCTATTAAATAAAGTATATTCAATTATTAATGGTTTAAATTTTAAAAAATTCAATAATATTTTGATTGGATATTTATTTATTTATTTATTTTTATTATTATTTAAAAATAATATAATTTCCCCAAAGAAAGTTTATATACTAATAATTTTTCTCTTTTTTTGTCAATAGAACCCATTTGATCTTTTAGGTAACGACGTCGAAGACGACTCAATCCCAGTTCTTCCAAGAGAAATTGTCAAGAAGAACACTTCTTCAAAGAAAGCAGATGTCCCACCTCCATCTTCTAACAAGGACCGTGCTAGAAACAACCGTCCTCAACCAACTGGTAACGATGCTGCTTTAAAAGACAAAAACGCTACTAGATCATCAAACAAATCAAGACCAGTTGATGAAAAATCAGCTGCTAAGAAATCATCCAAGCCAAAGAACGACCGTCGTTCAAGATCTGCTAAGACTGATTCATCAAAGAAAATCAAAAAAGCTGGTTGGACCGCTGATGGTGATGAAGAATTAGAAAATGAAATTGAAGGTGCTGAAGATGCTGAAGCTGAATTAGCAGCTGAAAAGAAACCTGCCTACAAGTCACTTGAAGAATACTTAAGTGGTTTAGAAAAATCATCAGTTGATGCTCCAAAGGCTGCTAGAGTTGTTGAAGCTTCAAACGATGATGAAGTTATTGCCAAAGAAAAGGAAGATTTCATTAAGGCTTCAAAGACCAAGTCTGTTAAACAAAAAACTTTAAAGACTAAAAACATTTTAGAATTTGATGCTACTTTCTCTGATGATTTACCAAAGGAAAGATTCTCAAACTCATCAAGAGGTGCTAGAGGTTCAACCAGAGGTAGAGGTTCAATTAGAGGTAGAGGTGGTAAGAAATTATCATCAAAGAAGCCTGCTGCTGCTGCTCCAGCTATCAACGATGACAACTTTCCATCATTAGCTTAAATTGTTTAAGTACACACAACATTTGAATCTATTATTCAATTTTTCATTAATTGTTTGAATTCAATTTGTTCTGAAAGTTAAAGTTTACCTATAAGATAACTTAAAACACAAAAAAATGGGAAAAGTTTTTTTACTTGTTATTATTATTCTTGATAAATATATATATATATATATAAATATATTCTATCATAATACATATAGCATTATGCAAAATTATTATTTAATTTCTTTTATATTTATTACCAAAAAAAAAAAAAAAAAAAAAAATAGTTCGAAACTTAAGTCTAAGTCTTTTTAACTTTTTAGCTTAAAATAAGAATATCTCTGAATGTTATTACGTAGAAGTTACTGCTCAAAGCATATATACGGTTAAACTTAATACAATATATGTTTATTTATGGAATATGGAATATTATTATTAGTTCTATCTGTTGATTTAGCAAATTATTTAAAATATAAAGATATAAAGATAATTAAGACAATAATGAGCTTAAGAGAGATACAGTAATTAGCAATGGATTATAACTGATAAATAAAGTTATAAACCACTTTCCATAATTTCTTTCTTAAAAAAGTTTAAAAAATTCAGCCAATGAATTAATAAAAATAAAATAACAGTAAAAATAATAAAAACGCGGAATTTTCACGTGTAAAAATTCTTAAGAAAAATTATTTGGCTTCAAAAAATGTAAAATATTTGAATATTTGAATTAAATTATTGTGTAGGACCCACTTTCAGAGTGATTTTGAGAACCAGTCATCGTATTGAGATGTGAAAAAGTTCAGTGTGTTACTTGAGTTTGATTAGAGTTGTAATTTGAGGATTCTGGAGTTAAAAAACTTGATAAAAGTGCCCTGCTAGAAGAATTTCTTCAACGCTTTTTTTCAAATTTATAAGACTTCCTATTTTGAATTTTGAGGTCTATATAAAAATTTCAAAAGTTTTGACTTCAAAATTAATATAAAAAAATTCATATTTTGTAGGATCTCAAAGTATAATAATAGTTCTTAGATCTAGATAATATAATTATAGTTCTTAAAAGCATTGAAAAAAAAAAAGGGTCTTTTATAAACGTTAAATTTTCATTTTAGAAATTATTTTAATTAGACTATAAATTCAACAGTACCTACCACTTCTTTCTAAAATTCGAACTACCGACGGGCCGAGGCAATATATAAATTGTTACTATTAATTAAGCTTGTTTGTAGTAAAGTATATACCACTTACCTTAATTTTAGGCTGTTGAATAAATTCTTAGATAAATAATTAAGAGGTATTAATATTTTTTTTTTTTTTAATGTTTTAAGTCTATATTTAGTTAAATGTAAGTAAATATCATTCGAAACATCTGTTTATAGCGGTCTACAATTAATTTTAAATAACTTTTTTTGATAAAGAAAAAAATCTGATCAATATTAGTATACCAATAAAAGGTAGTATACCTTCAGCATATTTATATATATATATATAGATGATAATTTATTAAAGAAAATCAATATGTAAATTTCCTTTTTCTTTGTTAATAAAACTATTCTTTGAGCTTGAAACCACTATGTACAAAAATAAAAAAAAAGAAAATGAATTTCAGGGGAAGATTGACAGGTAAGCTAGACAAAGGGAAAGTAAAGTATAGACATAGATAGATAGATACAAGATATTTATATTATTTTGCTGCTTTAACAAAAAATTTTGTGCAAAATAATTATTAATAAGTTAAAACTTAACTTAGTTTAAGATTTTCTTAACAGATTCTAACCAGTTAATGTATTCAGCATTTTCTTTGAAGTAACCGTATTCCATAACGAATTTGAATAATGAATGATCAACACCTTGTTCAAGCAAGTAATTTTCAAAAGTGATTTGTAAAGATTCATCTAAATCTGAGAAAGCTGGACCAGAGTAGTTTAATTCTCTCTTGTTGTTGGCTTCAGCAGTTTCTTCTAAAGCATCAGCTTTGTTGGTGAATGGAACAACACTGTCAATGTAGAAACTAGCATCGTCTGGTTTAACCAATAAATCAAAACCAAGAGCACCAGTTGGCTTTTCAATAACAACGTTGATGTTTAAAAATTCATTGTCGAATTCTGATTCTAATTGTTCATCTTGTGAATGTTCAGCTTGTTCTTCAGCTAAGTTAGCTAATCTTAAAACATCAGTACAATCAAAGAAAACGTGGACAATAGCATCTTTGTTTGAATCGTTAATTAATTTAACAACATTTGAACCAGATGATTCAACAACTTTGAAACCTGACTTGGTTAAATATTCTGAAGTTTCTGGAGCTAATTGTTCTTCAGCTTCAACTTCTTGCTTGTGTTCTTCAGCTAAAATTTGGGATAATTCAGTTTTAGCATTGAATTTAACTTGACAAGATGAGAATGAACGAATAGCAGCAACTGAAGCTAATTTTGGTAAAACTGAAACAGCTTGGTTTCTGATGACTTGTTTGGCAGCAACTGATCTTAAAGCTTGAGCAGCAGAACGAGTAGATAAACGGAATGACATTGTTAATTGATATTTATAAAGAGTTGATTATATTAATTTTTAATAGAATTAGTTAAAGAAAAGAAAACTTTGGAAAAATTTTTTTTTATAGGAAAAACGAAAAAATTAACAAACTCAATATTTTTGTTAAAGGAACATATTTAAATTGAAAAGATTTGTGTAAAGTTTTATTAGTGAAAGATTATTATTATTTTTTTTTGTTACTGATAGATCATAAATTTCTTTAGTAACATTCCTATACTCTCTTTAGAGGAATAATAATTGCTTTTAAAGTAATAAATTGGCAATTTAATATTTTATCACGTGACTTTCTAATTTATTTGCTGAATTTTTATGTCCTTTGTTTATCATTTTCAACTTTAATTAAACTAATTACTTTAAAGAGTGTTGGATTTAATAGAGGTTATATGTTGAAAGTATTGTACAATCCTTATAAGGGATACTATTTACCTAAAAATGATAAGTTTATAAGGTCATATAATGATTTAGATCCAGATGATGAATATGAAGTAGAAGAAGAAGGTGCAAATGATTATATTAAAAGAATTATGAGCGGATTAATGATAACTAATGGATTTGATATATTTAATTGGTGTGAAGAAGCATTACCATATAAAGATATTAATAATAAATTAAATGAAAAATCATTAACTTTAACAAATGAACAAGTTGAAAAATTAAAAAAGAATAATATTGATAATGAATTAAGTAAAAAGAAGAATAGAAAGAAAAGAATTAAGACTAAGAATGATTATGATAATTTACAAATTCCTAGTGATCCAATTAAAGTCAAAAGTTTAAATCAATTATATGATCAAATTGTTAAATTAAATAAAGAAAAGAATAATGATAATGATAAATTTTTAAGTTTTTTCAATTTTTCAATTTTTAAAGAAGATATTTTTAATTTAAAAGATGATGAATGGTTAAATGATAATAATATTTCATTTATTTTTGAATATTTAGAACATTATCAAATAATGAAGAATGAAGAAAATAAAAAATTATTATTAAATTCAATAATTTTATTAAGACCATCAATGAGTTTTTTATTAGCAAATCATTATAATCCAATTGAATTAGTTGATGTTTTACCAAACTTAAAAGATTCAAAATTTATTTTTTTACCTGTTAATGATAATACTGAATTAGATCAAGGTGAATCAGGTTCACATTGGTCATTAATAGTTATTAATATGTTAGAAAAGGAAGCATATATTTATGATACATTAGAAAATTCAAATTTAAATGAATCAAATAATTTAATATCAAAATTAGAACTTTTTTTAAATAATAAAATTAAATTTAAAACAATTATTATTAATCAAACTCCACAACAAATTAATGGTAGTGATTGTGGTATTTTAATTTGTCAAATATCAAGTATCTTAGTTTATAGATTAATTGGTAATTTAAGATTTATTGAAAATCATTATATTAATTTTTCATTAAAGAATGTTTCAATTTCTGCTATTGATGGTAGGATTTTTATATTAGGAACAATTTTAAATCTGATGAAGAAACAATTACAATAATAGATTAAGTTTAACTTAATAAATAATAATTACAATAATAGATTAAGTTTAATTTAATAAATAATGATATTATAATTAGATTTATCATAAAAATGTAGTTATAAATTGAATGGGGGGGGGGGAATGAAGATTCAGTCATGAAAAAAGTATGTATTATGTACATGATAAATTTTTCTTTAATTTAATGAAAAATTTTTTTTTTGTAGAAAGGGCATATAAAAAGACATTAAAGAGAATGAAGAATAACTCAACGACCAATGTTTAATAATAAATTATTGTTAGATTTATCATTAGAAGCAGCACCATTACCACCACTTGGTAAATATGTAACATTTGAAGAATTAGCTAAAGTTGTTGCAATATCTTTTGAAGCTTCTAATCTTCTAATTAATAATAAACCATCACCAGCTTTATCTAAAGCCTTTGAAATGAATTCAGCAGCTTCAGCTTCACCTTCAGCTCTAATAACACTTGCTTGTCTTTCTTGTTCAGCTTTTTCAACAACAAATTTAGCTCTTTCAGCATCTTGTTGAGCAATTTGTTTTTGTTCAACAGCTTTTGTAAATTCTCTACCAAAAGTTAAATGAGTAATTGAAACATCTTCTAATTTTATATTGAATTCTTTAGCTCTTTCACTTAATTCTTGTCTAATTCTTGAAGAAACAACTTCTCTTTGAGTAATTAATTCAGCAGCATCAAATTGAGCAACAATTGATTTTAAAACTTCATTACCAATTGAAGGTAAGACTCTTTCATCATAATCTAAACCTAAAGATTGATAAATATGAGGTAAATTAGCAACATCAGGTCTATGTAAAACTCTTAAAGTAATTGAAACCATTTGTAAATCTTTTGTGCCAGTATTTGTTGCAATATTTTTTGGTTTTGTTCTAACGTCAAAAACAACAGCCTTTTGTAACCAAGGTATTAAGAAATGTGTACCTTCACCAATGACCTGTTGTTTAACACCATTTATTCTATCAAAGATAACAGCTCTTGAACCACCTTTAACATCATACATTGAATATTGTAATGTTGAAATAGCAATACCTGCTGGGATAGCAATTTCTATGGAAAAACAAAATGATTTGTTAGTTATATTATTTAGTTGATTTATTATTGAAGTTATTGAATTAAACTCTTAAAGAATATGTATTAAAATATCAAATTTCAATCCCTTTTAATTCAATGCTAGACATCAGTTTACAACTTCTTTTAAAAGTCCAATCATCAAACAAACTCCAGTCATTAGACTATTAAAAAAATAAAAAGATACATACTTGATAAGAAATCAGCGACTCTTGACATGTTTTAATTCTTAATCTGGTTGTTGAGATTATTTGTTTCTTTCAAAATTCAAATATGAAAGTGGCAAAAATAATCAAAAATAATCAAAAAAAAAAAAAAAAAAAAAAAAAAAAAAAAAAAAAAAAAAAAAAAAAAAAAAAAGGTTAAAAAAATGAATTCCGAGATGTCACGTGATAAAATCATCCTCGGAATTCAAATGACTCAGAAATTTTTTTTTTTTTTTTATTTTTTTTTATTGGGATTTCTCCGGCGATGAATTTATATTTTTACTGAATTTTCAACGTTTTCTCTCTTTAAAATTTATTCTTATTGAAGACTTATTGAAGTTGATCTGTATTCATCATCATGGATTTAGTTAACCACCTTACTGATAGATTACTATTCGCTGTTCCAAAGAGTATGTATTGTTGTTGTTTTCAAGAAGTTTTATAAATCTTGTTTTTGTAGGCTTTTTTTTTTTTTTTTTGTTTTTTTTTAGTGTTTAAACCTTGTGGTAGCAACATGACTTGTTTAATGAAAGATATATATATTAACATAAATCAATCAATAGAGGGTCGTTTATATGAAAAGACATGCCAATTATTAAAAGGTTCAGATATTGAATTCCATCGTTATAATAGATTAGATATTGCATTATCAACTAATTTACCAATTGCATTAATCTTTTTACCAGCTGCTGATATTCCAACTTTTGTTGGTGAAGGTCGTTGTTCATTAGGTATTACAGGTGTTGATCAAGTTGAAGAAAGTGAAGTCGATGTTGCTATTGGTTTAGATCTTAAATTTGGTAAATGTAGATTATGTGTTCAAGTACCTGAAAAGAGTAATATTAAAGATCCAAAAGAATTAATTGGTAAAACAATTGTTTCATCATTTACAAAATTAACAACTAAATATTTTGAAAAATTAGAAGGTGTTTCACCAGGTTCTAAATTAAAGACTAAAATTAAATATGTTGGTGGTTCAGTTGAAGCTTCATGTGCATTAGGTGTTGCTGATGCTATTGTTGATTTAGTTGAAAGTGGTGAAACAATGAAAGCTGCAGGTTTAATAGATATTGCAACAGTTTTAAATACATCAGCACATTTAATTCAATCAAAAACACCAACTCATCCAGATATAGTTGAAAAAATTACAAGTAGAATTGAAGGTGTTTTAGCAGCTCAAAAATATGTTTTATGTAATTATAATGCACCAAGAGAAAAATTAGCTCAATTATTACCAATTACACCAGGTCGTCGTGCACCAACAGTATCACCAATCGATGATGATGGATGGGTTGCTGTTAGTTCTATGATTGAAAGAAGTTCTAAAGGTGAAATTTTGGATGAATTAAAGAGAGGTGGTGCAAGTGATATTTTAGTATTAGAAATTTCTAATTGTCGTGTTTAATTTAATTTATTTTATTTTATTTTATTATAGAATATAGTTTTTTTTTTTTTT
>JAJMKZ010000007.1:29350-57620 GCA_030564005.1 Ruyongia tratensis | reverse complement strand
TTTTTTTTTTTTTTTTTTTTTTTTTTTTTTTTTTTTTTTTTTTTTTTTTTTTTTTTTTTTTTTTTTTTTTTTAACTATGGGGAGCTCAACTATTATTATATCCAACCATCTACAGAATAAAATTTTATAAATAATTACAAATATTAAAATAAATGAAGAGGGATATATAAATTATATTAAATAAATATTTTTGATTATTAACTAGCAATTAAAAAGAAAAGAAAAATAAAAAAAAAGAACATATAAAAACTGAAACAATGCATATTTGTAAAAACTTTTTTCTTTTTTTAAATTAACAGAAAAATATTAAAACACAAAACAAAACACCAAAATTAAATTATTATCATCCATCATGATAAAAATTATACCTTTTCATTAAATCATCCAAAAAAGTTTCTAATTCTTACAACATTATCAAAACTAACATTTTTTCTAACTTCTGAATCACAAGATGTTGTAGGTTGTAATAAATCAAATAATTTCTTTTCCTTTACTTTTAAAATTGGTTTAATATCAGTCTTTTTATCATTAAATTCAAAATCTTGAGTATTATGATCTAACATTAGATCAATTGAACTTGTAGTTGAAGGAGAAATTGAAATTATACTTTCATTATCATTGTCATTATCATTATCATTATCATTATCATTATTATTATCATTATCATTATTATTAGTAGTAGTAGTATAATTTTCATTAAATTGTTCAACATCTTTCTTATTATTAGAATCATAATTAATTGGACAATTAATTATTGGACCATATAACCAAGTAATATCAGAATCTTTATACCAATTAACAGATTGTGGAGGTAAAACTTTTAATTTATTTTTAACTTTTGACCAATTTCTCCAAGTCATATTTTCTAATCTTGTAATATCAGTACTTGAAGGAATAAAATCTTTTAAAATATTTTTATTATTATTAATTATACGCTTATGATTAATATAATGAACAGTTTTCCAATAATTATATAATTCAAATTCATTAAAATCATAATCAAAATAATCAATAGCAAAATTTGATTTTAATAAACTATTTGAATTATTTGAATGATTATTAAAAGTTTTTGTTATTATATTATATTGTTCATCAAATGAATTATGATGATTTAATTTAAATTTGTTGTTGTTATTTGAAGTGGGCAAAGTTGAATATTTTTGGGACATAATTTGATTTTATGGATGGGAATATTGGAATTAAAATAAAGAAAGGGAGTAAAGTATATATAAAAATAAACAAATTAGGGGTATGCTTTGTGATTTTTATATTAATGATAAATAAAGCAATATTGTGATTGATGTAAATAAATATAATTAGTAATCAAAGTTAAATATAGAACTAGAAGGCAAACAAAAAAATAAATGATGACAAACAATAAAAGTAAAAGTAAAAGTAAAAGTATAATTTTATAGTTGTTGCACTATTGTTAAAGATTTAAAGGACCCTAAATGGCAAATGAGGTAGAATTTAAATATAAAGTTTCATAAAAATATTTTAAAAAAACTAATATATTGTCTATTTGATTATTATATTTGCAAACTTCTTTATTGGTTTATTTTTAAATTTTAAATTTCAGGAAGAATTGGATCGAAACAAAATTTATTAAAACCTAAAAAAATTTTAAATACTTCAAAATAATTTAAACGTTATGTTATGTTATATATAGTTAGTTAGTGGTTTGCTATTGAATATCATCAAAACTAATGAGAAAAGTGTAATGTGACCTGACCATTTTCGATACTTAAATAGCAAATCACAGAAAAAAAAAAAAAAAAACAGAAGTGACACAATCGAGTTTCAATATTATTATGAGCAAAAGCTTTGAAGTGTGTTGTTGTATTGGTAAATTCGGTGATGAATAGGTGATTGATTATGTGATTGTTATTCATACCTTATAACCTTCTTCTTATTCTATAAACTAAATAAACTCTTTGTATTGCTTTTAGTAGAATCAGAAGGTTTTTTTTTTGACACAGCCATAAAGAGACTTTGTTGATTTATATAACTCTGTTTACATATCTTACCTTTATAAAAAGGGGTGGCATCAGTATTAAATTAAACCTTCTTTCTATTCTTCCATCATTAAAATACTCTTTATTAATTATGTTGTACAGTTTCTAACTTTATATCTTCTCCATTATATAAATTTTTTTTGCCACCAAAAAAAAAAAAAAAAAAAAAAGAATTAAAGAAAAAGTCACGTGACAAACTTAAAATTTTAAAAAAAATAAGTCACGTGGTTTTATTATTAATCAATTACCCTCTTTTAGGTAAATATTTAATTGGTGTCTGGATGAAAACATTCAGAAACGGCAAAAAAAAAAAAAAAAAAAAAAAAAAAAAAAAAAAAAAAAAAAAAAAAAAAAAAAAAAAAAAAAAAAAAAATTATATGAAAAATTTTTCACAGCGTTAAATCTTCTTCTTCTTTTCTTTCCTTTCTTCAACTATTACTAACTATCAAATATGTCTCACAGAAAATACGAAGCTCCTCGTCACGGTTCTTTAGGTTTCTTACCAAGAAAGAGATCTGCCTCCATCAGAGGTAGAGTTAAAGCTTTCCCAAAAGATGATAAATCAAAAGCTGTCCATTTAACTGCTTTCTTAGGTTACAAAGCTGGTATGACCACCATTGTTCGTGATTTAGACCGTCCAGGTTCAAAAATGCACAAACGTGAAGTTGTTGAAGCTGTTACTGTCGTCGATACTCCACCAGTCGTTGTTGTTGGTGTTGTTGGTTACGTTGAAACCCCAAGAGGTTTAAGATCATTAACCACTGTCTGGGCTGAACATTTATCTGATGAAATTAAGAGACGTTTCTACAAGAACTGGTACAAGTCAAAGAAGAAGGCTTTCACCAAATATGCTGCTAAATACGCTAACCAAAATGGTGAACAAATTGACCGTGAATTAGCTAGAATTAAGAAGTATGCCTCAGTTGTTAGAGTTTTAGTTCACACTCAAGTTAAAAAGACCCCATTAGTTCAAAAGAAGGCTCACTTAGCTGAAATCCAAATCAATGGTGGTTCTATCTCTGACAAGGTTGACTGGGCCAGAGAAAACTTTGAAAAGACTGTTTCAGTTGATGCCGTTGTTGAACAAAATGAAAATGTTGATGTTATCGCTGTTACTAAAGGTCATGGTTTCGAAGGTGTTACCCACAGATGGGGTACTAAGAAATTACCAAGAAAGACCCATAGAGGTTTACGTAAGGTTGCTTGTATTGGTGCTTGGCATCCAGCCCATGTTAACTGGACTGTTGCTCGTGCTGGTCAAAACGGTTACCATTCAAGAACTTCTATTAACCACAAGGTTTACAGAGTTGGTAAAGCTGGTGATGAATCATCAGGTGCTACTGAATTTGACAGAACCAAAAAGACTATTACTCCATTAGGTGGTTTTGTCCATTACGGTGTTATTAACAATGATTTCGTTATCTTAAAGGGTTCTATTCCAGGTACCAGAAAGAGAGTTGTTACCATCAGAAAGTCATTATACACTAACACTTCAAGAAAAGCTTTAGAACAAGTTTCATTAAAATGGATTGATACTGCTTCTAAATTCGGTAAGGGTAGATTCCAAACTCCTGCTGAAAAGCATGCTTTCTTAGGTACTTTAAAGAAAGATTTATAAATTTAATTTAATTTTTTTTTTTAAAAAAAGTTATTGAAAAGTTTATTAAAATTGATGAAAAAGTATTTAAAAAAGATAAGTTGATTGATTGTGAGATTATAAAAGAGTAAATAGTTTATTGATTTTCTTTAATATATTGTTAAAAAACAGTCTTCTTTAAAATAAAATTTTATATTGTAGATTTAGAATTAAATAAATGTTGATTAATATTGTCAAGTTTTTGATACAGTACTTACTTAATTAGTTATTATAATGATACTTGCGTACTATCTAATAATTGTGTCAAAAATTTTCATGATAATCTGATTTAAAATTACACTGTAAGAATTATTAAAACAAATGTAGAATTTTAATAAATTCATAGGTATTAAACAATTAGAATGAAAAACCAAAAATTACACATAAAAACAAAAGAAGGACAAACAAAACAAAACAAAACAAAACAAAACAAAGCAAAACAAAACAAAACAAAACAAAACATAATAAAAACCAAACCAGTAAAAACAAAAACAAAACAAAAAAAATTGAACGTTAATCATCATTAATTCTCATGAAACTTATTTTCTTTTAAAAGACACATCTATAAGAGAAAAACACAACCTTTTGATGGGCATTTAAAGAATCGAGCAAAATAGGGTTATTAAAGAATTAAGTTATCGTGATTAAATGATAATTAAAAGAAACATGACAGATAGAAATAGAAAAATTCTATCTTAATCGATATGTAGCACCTATATAAGGATCTGGAACATATTGAAGTTCTAGTTGTTGGTATCTTTCAGAACTTTGATGATAATAAAGACCATGTATGTTACCAGTGATTTGATTAAATTGGATATAATAAAAACCTGCAAATGAAGCACCTGTAAGATCTTTAACTTTAGCTTTTGGTATTAAAAATTGTTCTTTCCATCTCATGTATAAATAATCCTTTTTTAAATTATCTTTATAAATATAATTTGGATTTGCTAATTTTTTAATAGATGTATGATCTTTCCAAGATGGAAATTTTGTCCAATGAGCTATATCATTATCTTCACTTGATTCCCAATCATAAGTAATAAATGAATATTTTTCACCAATAATTTGACCTTCGAAAAAAGTAATAATTTCTGGATTTTCATCAGTCAAACCTAATATAGTTAAATAACCTGACAGTGTTGAAGTATTAAGATCAACATATTTTAATTCTATTTTAACTTCATATGTTGATGAACCAGATTCTTGACATCCAATGAATTTTGAACCAGGTCTTAAAATTGAAGTAATTGCTGGTTTTTCTATGGTATTCTTGATATTGAAAGCTTCATTAATATCTGTATATGAGCTGCTATTAAATATATTTTCACCTGATATTTGTTCATCAATTTGTTCTTCTTTATTTGAATATGAATCAACTTGATCAAACGATGACTCTAAAGTAACTAAAGAAGCTGTTGAGCTAGCTAAAGACTCTAGTGTCACTATAGGACCTGCTTTTGAAGAGTCACTCTTACTCATATCGTCTATGGATCTGGATAGAGCACCAGCCAGTTTAGTCGAAGGCATAGTTCAAACTTTTTGGATCTTTTGATTCTTTCTTTTAAATTTGTTAGATTTGTTTACAAAACTTTTAAAGGTGTCAAAAAAAAAATTTTTTTTTTTTTTTGTGTGTTGTTGGGTGATTACTTTTTTTTTTTTTATTAATGGGAATTAATATTGGGAAAAATTACTATTGAAAGAAATTATCACTGGTGCTAATGAAGGTAAAAGAGGTACTTTAAAACAGGCTAATACTAATACTATGACATTATGAATTTATGAATATATAGATAGCTATATCTTTCAAAAACAAAAAAAAACAAAAAACTTGAAATCTCTAACCAGCAGAGAATATCAAATAATAAAATTAAAAATTAAAATAAAAATTAACTCAAACACTACGACGAATCATCTTGATTAAAGCATTTCTAGCGTCATAACTCATAATTTCATCTTCATGATGATTGCTTTCGTCTTCTACTTGTTGTAATTCTTCTTCCATCAATTTATTTGTGTAGATTTTACCATGATCCTCAGTTTGATCTAATCCAATATTATCAAAAAATGGATCACTACCATCAAAGATATTAAAATCATTTTGTTGTCTTTCAAATATATTATTGGATGATAAACTTCTTGTAACCTGAAATGAACTTTGAGATAGACTCATTAATGATTCATGTCTAGTAATATTTGGTCTTTCATGTTGTAGAGTTTGTTCTGTGTTGGATTGATGATTATTATTATTATTGTTGTTGTTGTTGTTATTATTGTTATTATTATTATTATTATTGTTATTATTTGATGATTGAAGCATGGTTTTAAATACTGTAGCTGAACCATTTTCATCAGTTTCTAAACTTAATCTATATTTGAATCCATTATTATGATCAGATTTAATTGTAACATTAGATTTAGATTTAAAATTATTTTCTAATTGTTTTTTAAAATTAACTTTTTTTGTTGAAGTTGAAGTTGAATTTGTATTAGATTCTAATAAACCTTTTGATCTAATAGGTGTTTCTAAAATTTCATCTATACTACCATGAGATGTAGGTTTTGAAATTGGTGAATTGAATGGATTTAATGGTATATTATCTTCAAACTTATTAATAATATCCTTTTTAGTATCTGATAAAACAATAGGTTTTATTTGTAATCTCATTGGACTTGATGATAAAATATTATTTGGTGATCTATTGTTATAATAACCTTGATATAATGGTGATGATTGCATGATTGATGAAAAACATGATGATGATTTAGGTGTCATTGGAGATGAAGAATACATACAGGCTTGTGTCTTTTTAAAAGTTTCTTTTGAACTTTTTAAAGTTGATTTAGATGATGAAATTAAAAAAGATTTTTTTTCAGGTGTAATTAAATTATTTTCTGGATTTTTACCAGTATATGCTTGATGTTTTAATGGTGAAGATAATAAAAGACATGGATCAACAGATTGAGATTTTAAATCTGGTATCATCAATTCTGAAACTGTTAAAGATTGAATATTTTGTTGTGTTTTAAATGATATACTTGGAATTTGTTCATTATTATTATTATTGTTATTATTATTATTATTATTATTATTATTATTATTATTTTCAATTTCAACAGTAGTTAATTTTGTTATAATTTTTGATTTTTTTGTTGATTTTTTTAAATTATTTTTAATAGATTGTATTGAATGTTCAAAATCTTCATCAATATATTTAATATTATTAATACTCTTCTTTCTCTTCTTTGGTGAAATATCAAGTTCTATGTTTAACAATGTTCCACCTTTTGGAGAATTATTTTGTATTGATGATGAAATTAAATTAGTTCCACTTCTCTTCTTTTGAATAATTGGTGAAACTTTCATAAAAGGTGAAGATGCCTTTGGAGTACCTTGCTTAATAACAGCAGCTGATGAATGAGCAGCGCCATGAACAACATCATCATAACTAATAACTTTTGGAGGTCTTCCACGCTTTCTTTTTTGAACAGGTGTTGAAGTTGGACTTGATGATTTATCACTTATAGTTGAGGGGCTTGAAGACAATGTTTTATTTGATAAAGCCATAGTAATGTCATTACTTTCCATATAACTGGAAGGGAAATCTAATAATGAACTAAGTATAAAGATTGTGAAATTAGTTAGTAATAGTTCTTTGAAGGCCAATCAAGGGATATTTAAAAACTGAATTGAGACTTACTTAACATCAACGAACTGTTGAGAAGAGTTTGTGAATATCATATCAAATAGTAGCTTCAATTGATCATATACCAGTCAGTCAGATTATTAGAAAGTATCCTTAAAGTAGATAAATTTGAATATTAGAGTTAAAAACTTGGGCAAAAAAAAAAGTTATTGGATAAAGAAAGTTTTATTTTTTTTTTTTTATTCTTTTATTCTTCTTTTAGTTATAAATGAAATTAATTAGTTGATATTTCTTTGAATAACAAAACTAATGATTCTTAACAAAAGCTTTTATTATCAGATCTTGTCTTAAAAACAAAGTAAAGAACTTTTTTAATTAAGCTGAAAATGGTTTTAAAAAAAAATTGTTCCTTTTTTTAAATTAAATTAATTGCATGATGATGAACCTTTAAAAAAATTAACGCGACGCGTCCTTTTGAAAGTTACCTAAATTGGAAACATTAAAGAGAAATTGTACCTTTAATGAGTTTTCGATGTATGTTATTATTATGTCTTTGTTTAAACCAATAGTTGAAGCATTTTGAGTGTCAGGAAATGGTTGTTGGTCCTATTTGTACTTGGTATTTCTAAAATGCTTCTTTTTTTTTTTTTTTTGTTCTTGCTCTTTGTGTCTTATTATCGATGTTCAAGAAATAACTATAATTGTGTTATGAATCTAATTTTTTTTTTAAAAAAACTATATAATTCTATGTAGTTAGAGCTTGGAAATATATTGATTTTATAAAATTAGATATTAAAACCAATATTTTACTTGATATGATCAAATTGCATAAATTGACAAAAAAAAAAAATTAATAATATATGATGACTATAATACAGTGGAAGAAGTATCAATAAGGTGAGAATTTTCTTTTTTCTGTTAAAAAAAGACACATAATATTATTTGAAAGAACATAATATTATATAATTCAGTAATCATAAGAGTTGTTTCTTAAAGTGAAAAAAATAAAGAAAATTGGGTAACTATTTCAAAAAAATTTAGTATTAAATAATTCAGTATAGTGATAATTCAAAGGAAAAATTTGTTGGCTAATAGTAGTGTCTATAATGATAGAGACGACGTAGAAATAGATATTTTACCCAATGCCCTTGTTTGATCATCAACATATATCCAAATAGTTTGTAAAGTTATAATGATAATAATGATAATAATAATAAAAAAAAAAAAAAGAATTCGAATAAAACTAAAGTGATAAAGTTTAGTATTAAATAGAAAAGAAGTGAAAGTAATACTAATGATTACTATAGAAGGAAAAAAGGGATGATCACTACAAGGTTTATTGGGTAATATGCCTACTTCAACCGTCATATCGTATCAAGCAGTAAAACTTGAAGCTCAACAAATTCATTAGTAGGAGCAACCACCATCAGTACGTCTAACCACATCAATCGTATCACTATCAACAAGACCTATCTGTACTGGTGTTTGATCAGGATATATGGTAGAACCATCTAATTTGAATTCAATTGATGTTGGTGCTATTTCTAAATTATCAGCAAACAATTTCATAACTTTGTTCATCTTTGTAGTTGGTCTTAAAGCAAAGAAAAGTTTGTGACCTAAACCATTGAAGGCAATTTTCATCTTAGGATTTTCATTAGAGGATTGCTCTGTTGTAGACATGTTGAATTATTGAAGTTATTTTGAATTAATATAATAGGTTTTTTTTTTGTTTTTTTTGGGTGTATAAAATATAAAATAAATTGAAAGAAAAATGAATCAAAATCAAATGGGAAAGGGGAAACTTTTATCTATTGTATATAGCATATATTAACGATGATGATGATGATTTTTAGAGAATTTATTTTCTTTTTCCTATAATTTAAACGTCTTTTGTTGAAGGATTAGAATAAACAATTAAAGGAATCAAGAAATGAGATTATAAGATGGTAATGTAGATCTTGAATGAGACTGAAATGAGCAATCTAATAGGCACAACGTTATTGGAGCCTGCTCTGAAATACTGTAATATATATCTTGTTATGACTTATAGTAGCTCTGGATTTGGATTTTCAAAAATGAAGTTGAAAGTAGTTTTAGTTTTAAAGGGATAGAAAATTTGAAAGTTGGAAGTTGTATATAAAATTATATAAAAAAAAAAAAAAAAAAAAATTCAGATCAAATGTCCTAATTAAGAAATATTACTAAAACCAAAGAACATATATCTGGAAAATTAAAAAAAAAAAATTTTACTACTTTGTTTAAATTTGGCAAAAGGTGAATAAATAAATGAATAAATCATATTAGTTCAAAGTAAATTTTGCTTTTTAAGCAATAATTTGATCTTTTTTAATTCCCATAAATAAGGTTATCATCACTCTTATTTATTTTATTTTATTTTTGTTTATTCTTAGGTGTCACCACAATTAATGATTCATCCTTAAGGTTAAGAGTATCTGGATCATCTTTAGAAATATCAATAACTTTACCATTATAAGTAAATATCAACTCATTCCAAGTCTTACTATTTTGATTCCCATAAAGGATCAATGACTTCTGTAAACTTCTTCTTGTTACTCTCACTTTATAATAAGCATCAGATAAACCACATGAACCTCCTGAAAATTTAATGTTTAAACTTTTACGTTCATGAATTTTAATTTCATTTATTGAATTTTTATCAGCTTTAATTGTTAATGGTGTATCATTTTTATGAATAATCTTTTTTCTTCTTGTATATTCTAAATCCAAACGTTTAAAAGAAAAGATATATTCTTGTAATTTTTGCCATACTGTTGAAAATGGTTTCTTAGGACTTAAATGAAATGTAATATGATATGTATCAGTAGATATTTCAAATTTGTAAGAGTTTTTTAATTTACTATCTGTTTCCAAATAGACTTCTTTTAACTCTATACATTTCTTAAAACTATTATGAGGATAATTTTTATGAATCCTTTTAACATTGACATTCTCTTTTTGAACTTTATTTGCAACAGTTACAGGAATTTGATCTCCTTGTTCTTCTTGTAAAGGTTCATCAGAAACAAGGTTAGTTGGAATTTCATTCTTAGTATCATCATCACCAATTGAATCTACTTTTTCATCTAACTCACCAGAAATTACATCTTTTAGTACATCATTAACATGTTCTTCTTTTTGTTCTTTTTCAGATTCTTCTACTATTGAATATGATTTATCAGATATTTGTTGATCACCATTAGGTGTAGCAACTGATAATTCTTCACTAGTAATTTCAACAGTTTCTGTGCTTTTGAAATTGGCATCAATCGTAGTAGAGGTAGCTAACACATTATCTGAAGATATTAAAGCAGGTGTAGTAATAGTAGTGGCATTTTCATTTAGACCTTGTTGTTGTTGTAGTTGTTGTAGTTGTGGTATTGTATTTAAATTCCCTTTTGTATTAGTTGTTGTGGTACTGTTTGTTGAAATTGTAGTTTTTGAATTCTCTTTTGAAAGCACAAGATGATTTTCTTGTTGTGATATTGTATTAGGTGAGATGATATTATTATTTGGATTAGATGAGACAGTATTATTTGTAAGAGAAGAATGGTTAATTGATACTTCTCTAGGTTTTGAAAATTGTGATGATGAAGCTGTAGATTGATTATTTAAATTAGTTTGATTAAAAAAATTAACATGTTTACTTGATACAATTATTGGATTATTTGGAGTTAATTTATAATATGATAATGAATAAATAATGTTTAAAGATGAAATAGATTCAAACGTATCACCTAATTTGATAGATGCTATATTTATAGAGGTTAACTTTTTATAAATCTCTAACAATTGAGCCAGTGATGTTAATTTATGAATAGGAATAACTACTGATTCATTTATATCATAATTTTGTATCGTCAATTCTTCTGATCCTTCTACTGCTTGTAAAAACAATAGTTTTGTGTATAACGATTTTTTAAACTCAAGAATTGACATTTACTTTAACTTTTTTTTGTAACTTTAGGTTAGATTAATATAGATATAAAAAAATAGTTTAGTATTTTGATCTGTGTTTTTTATTTATTTATTTATTTATTTGATATGTGTGTATGGTTTTGAAGTTTTAAAGTTGTTTTGTATATATATAATGTATTTTTTTTGGTTGAAAAAAAAAAAATTGATTATAATTTATAGATTTAATGTTATAAAAATTTATTTTAAGTTTTAAAAATAAAGAAAATTATAATACTACAAATATTTTGATTATAAGAATATTTAAATGCATATTTGTATAAATTAATTAAATGATATGAACTTTTAAGAAAAAATGTAAACCCAATCATTACCATTTTTCTTCTGGATTTAATTTAAAAGCTTCATAATCTTCAAATTTAAAAAGTGATATTTCAGTTTCATTATCTAGATATATAAAAATTGCAATATAAGTTAGTATATTTCATCAAAAAAAAAAAAAAAAAAAAAAGATCAATTAAGAATAAATTTAAATCAAAGTTATTAATTCATTAAATTACTTACCAACACCTAATTCATGAAGACTTTTATCAGATTTTAAATTTAAAATCCAATCCTGATCATGTTCAAAATTTATAACAAGATTCATTGTTTTTGAACCATGAGCATGTGTATATATCTTCAATGTATCATATTCAACATTTCTATAAGGTCTTAATCCACCTTCTGACTTTATTATTTGGATCATGTCGTTAAATAGATCAATTGGTTTCTTTGTTGAAATATCATAATCTTTTAAAATATAATTTCTGACGTTTCTATATGGGAAGGACTTTATTATTCTAACTGTTAAGATGGACTGGGTAAGCGGTCTTACTGTGGATGTCAAAGGTTCAAAATCTGACATTGTTATATGTAGTTTATAAGCTGAACAAGTAATATAATAAGAACTTTATAAACATCATCCATCAGTTTTATTAGATTTTTTTTTTTTTTTTTCCAGTTAATCTAGGCTCCTAGGCTCCTAGGCTCCTAGTAGTTGTAGGAAGTTCTAGGCAGACCGCTCAAAAAAATTAGGCAGAAGCTCTTTACCTAAAAAAAAATTTGCAAAAAAAAAAAAAAAAAAATAAAGAACTCCTCATGGGGGGCTCGAACCCCCGACATTTCGGTTAACTTCTTAACGAAGATTAAATTGAAATTCAATTCCTCTTTGAGACTGTAAAAGCCGAACGCTCTACCAACTGAGCTAACAAGGACGAGTTCTTGCGGCATTTACAAAGAAACTGTGAAATTTTTCGATTTAAAGCTGAAATTATAAAGGCGATTTGTGAGTTACCCTATAGTGATAACTATACAGTGAAGACCCAGCATTATACTGTGTATAGGCTTTAGAAGCTATATAGGATAATGGCAGGGTCTTGAATTGTTTTTTTGTATGAGGGAACAAAAAATCAAGAAAAACCCTTTAAATGAAGAAGTTACTAGATACTTATATAAGGGGAAACATGTTGTTGTATTTAGACGGAATTGTAGTATGTTGTAGTGGTTTGTTAGATTGATATATTGGGTGTAGGAATAGTTTTTGAGTAGTAAAAAAAAGTTTTTTTGTAGAAGAGTAGTTTGTTTGTATGGGGTGGAGGTTGAAAGAGTAGTGGTGTATGTTGTTGATATGGGATTATGATGGTGATGTTGTGATGTTGTGATGTTGGTATAAGATGTTAAGAGTTAATTTTGTAAAGGATGCTGAAAAGTTTATGTTTTGATATTTAAGTTATGTGAGTGTCGTTGAAAATTTTTTTTTATTGTTGGAAAGAAAATAAACATGAATAGAACAAAAATTAATTAGAGAAAAGGTAGAGATAGAGGTGTCATATTAAAGAGAAAGATGATAAGAATAAGATAAGATTTTTACATTAATTGGTGTTCATAATAAATGGAAGAGATATTTGAGGTTTAAAAAATGCCGATTTTGAGAGAAAAAACGACAGTTTTCCGGAATTTTAGAAAAATTTTATTATGTACACATGTCAAGATTAAGGTATCATATGAAAGCCAGAGTTGGGAAGTATTGAAGAATATCTTTAGTCATATAGGTAGTCACTAAAATATCTTTAGATAATATCGATTTTAATTTTGACACGAAATGGAAAATTGATTTTTTTTGGAAAATTTTTTTTTTCACGCGACACAAAACCAAAAAAAAAAAAAAAAAAAAATTAATAGGTACACACAAAAACAATACAACAGAAAATAAATGAAGTATTGAAGGGCCAATAAAATGGGTTATAGGATAGGTATAAAGATGAGAGTAGTATCAGAATGTAGTCCTGATTTAGGAGAATACAAAATGTTAAACAAGATGTTTTAAGGATTTAATTGTTATGTGGGAATATGGGTTTATAGAATGGTATGTGTTTTTGTGTTACCAGAATTAATTCAAAAAAATGAAAAGTGAAAATGTTTTGAAAAACAAAATAAATAGAATAGGGTACAAAAAGAGATTGATAGAAATGAGAGTTGCAAGATAAAACGATGAATAAGTCAGGAAGTAATAAAGATATTGAAATAAGAGACGTAGCATGGGGCAAACCCCAGATTTTTGTGGACAACAAAAAATCGACATAATTTTAGAATCAATAATGCTGTTGAAATAAGACTAGTACCATTTTATTCGTCTTGATGAGTAGAACAATAAATGCGAAAGGTGTAAAAATAGACTTTGAATCATATTGTAATTGGAGTATTAATAGTAGTCTGGTTCATAGTAAGAAAAAAAAAAAAAAAAAATTGCAGCACCTGAGTTTCGCGTATGGTAAAAATAAATAAGAACTCCTCATGGGGGGCTCGAACCCCCGACATTTCGGTTAACTTCTTAACGAAGATTAAATTGAAATTCAATTCCTCTTTGAGACTGTAAAAGCCGAACGCTCTACCAACTGAGCTAACAAGGACGAGTTCTTGTTCGTAAAATTTCCGTAGTTGTCATCATGTAATGAAATGCTTACATAATATATTACAACTTATCACGTGTTTTTTTTTGTTTTTTAACCTATGTAGATTGATTATTAAAGAAATGGTGGGTAATAATTATATAGCTGTAATTAAGAAGAATAGTATGAACATACCAAAATTATGAGCAGCTTCTCATTCCAACTGTAAATGTTCATCTATAGGTGGGCAGCAAGTACTACCCACTTTGAGTACTGGGTAAATGGGTACCAAATGGATGTCAAATGGGTACTTTACAACTACTATCACGTCTACAGTCTATATAATTCGACACGTTGTTTTCTATTGAGCGGTCTATGATAATATTTAAAAAAAATATATAATTTCTGGTAATTTTGTGTAACCTCTGACTATAAAGATGTACTGACTATTGAGTATAACTGATCCTTTTGTTTATGCTACTTTAATTTATATATATATATACATATATAATATTAGTAATTAATAATTAAATTATAATATATTAAACCTCTTAATGACTTATTTTAAAGAAGTTAAAAATTCTACAGTACCTATCATTTCCCTCTCCGGAAATAATATTGTTAAACCCGGAAGAGAATCACGTGATACAATATTATATATCGTCGACTAAGTTATCCACTGGTCTTTACTTTTAATTAAACTTATTAATTTATATAATATCGGTAGTATTAGCATTTCATTAATATATATATATATATACTAATGCATGTAAATAATAAAATAATATTGGTTGTAGTAGAAAGTTTATGTTAAAATTCCCCATATTACTAACATTAGTACTCAAAATGACTACACAAATTCAATTCCACCTTTATGTTCATCATTATTAGTCAGCGTTAATGCTTGATTCATTAGACTCTTTTGGCTTATGTAATTTTGATATAATCTTATGTGACTTAAAACTTTTCCTTTAAGATGATCAAGTGAATACATTGATTTATATACAATTGATATATGTATATAGAGAGCAGTAATCCACTTTAATTATTGTTGCGGCCGATCAGTTAATTATAACTTATAGGCTAGTATTTTTCAAAATTATATCTGTTAGCACATAAACCAATGGATATTAAATTATAATCATAGTTACATCGCTACAAGTGAGGACTTTAAGGCAGTGAAATATAAATGGTATAATAATATAAATTAATAATACATATAAATACTTTTTGGAAAAGAAAGCAAGTATTAACAAATAAACGGTTAATCATGAAATAATTTAATCAATTAATATAAATAATTCATTAAACTATTAACAATGATATTGAAAAGAAAATGTGAAAGGAAAAAAAAAAATATGAGGATAAAGTTTAACAGGAGCAAATTAAATTTAAAAATAAATAAAGGGTAAGTAATGATCATATTAACAATCTATGCAAAGTAATTATCTATGTATATGTAAGTATCATGAATTATTTGGTTGAAGTTGAGTTGGTACTGTTTGAACTAGAGGTATCAAGAATTAAGGTAGTGTAAGTACCGGTTGAACAATAAGAGGTCCAATTAGTAAAATAAATATCAATCATCATATCATAAAATTGATCATCATAAATTGAGTTAACTAAAGTACAGTTACCAGTTGGTTGACCAGTTGGTGAGTTAACATCTGGGTTGAAGATTCTTAAGTTACCATAGAATGGTGAGTAATATGAAGTATCAACCATACAAGCAACTTCTGAGGTTGATTCAATTAAATCTGGGAATGACATATAAGCAGAAACAACTTCATCCCAGAATGGTAAAGTTTGTTGATCATTATTTTCACTATAGTTACCAGTACCTAATAATGATAAAACGTATTCCATATATGGTGTATCTTCAATGATTTCATAACTACCAGCTCTGGCAATAATTCTATTATAGAAAGCTTGAGATGGAACTAAATAGTTTGTAACATTACCACCAACTAATAATTTGTTCCATTCAGCAGTTAAAACTATTTGAGCAGCTTCTGGATCTTGGATTAAGTTAATATCAGTGTTGATATCAATGGTAATAGAATTACCAGTAGCTTGAGCATATTGGTTATCAATATAACCACCCATAATGTATAAACCTTCTGCTTCTTGAGGTAATGATGGATATAATGAAATTGCTTGAGCAACAGTAGTCATCATACCAGCAGCATAAATTGAAAGTGGTGTATCAGTGTCTTTGTACTTCTTAACAGCTTCAATTAAAGCAATTGCACCAAGAGTTGAGTTATCATAGACAATATCATCCCAAGTATATGAATCAACATATGATGGATCAAAAGCACCTTGCCAAACTAATTCACCAAATAATTCTTCCCATAGTTGAAAAGTATCATAGTTTCTTAATAATGGTTGTTCAGCACCAGTATATAATGGAATACATTCAGTTAAATTGTAATTGACTAAAATGTCATAAGCAGTACCAGTACCATCAACTAAAGAAGATGAACCAAATGAGGTTGATATACCAACAACTTCATGACCTGCAGCAATTGGGAATAAAACTTGTAATGGAGCTAAACCATCGTTATCAATAAAGATCTTTTTAGCTGAAACTAAAGAAGTAAAAGCTGATAATAAAGCTAATTTGAAACTCATTATATCAATTGAATGTATAGTTTTAATTGAATTGAATTGAAAAATTGGAGAAACCAAAGCTAAATATTAAAATTGAAATTTCTTCAAAAAATGTTTTTATAAAAACCTTATTTCCTCGAATATTTATAGTTTTAATTTTTAATTGATGGACCTCCTAATCCAACAATCCAATTTAGGAAAGAATTTAAACTAGATTGAAGTTAAATTAAATTCCTATATAACCAATTAAAAATTATATATTTTCCAAACCTCTTATCTAAAAATTTTTATCATTACGGATTTGAAATTTTCCACTTTGAGTCCCAAAAATTAGTGAAAAAACAGTTAAATTTCATCTCTGTGCATCTATCTATAAATGATCCTTCATATTGTTGTAATTAGGGTTGTTATTACATATAGTTAGTATATACTCAATTAAGTTTCGTTTTACTAAACATCTATGGGTTTGACTTCACTTGGGATACTCAATTTTTGTAATTCTTCAAATTTTCCTTTTCAAATTTTCCAAAAAAATTTTCCATCATATTTGCTAACATATGACCTCAAAAGAAATTGTACCTTATTACTTATTAGGGATAAATTGATTGCGTTGATGTGCATTTTTGGTAGTTGAAAGTAGTATTAATATAGTAAAGATTGCAGATGAAAGAGTAGAAGTTCTTATCGTCATTAAAGTATTGTAACCCAACCTAACCTACGGCTCAAAATATTTAAGATGGACGTCGCTCCTAGGTTTCTGAGTCATCATCATATCTATCTACATAACTACTCTATTACTCTATAACCCAATTTAAATATTACAGAACACCATTGGGTTAATTTCCAATTCTTTACCTCTTTTTATATAGTGAAAATTTTTTTTTCTCCGAACCGTCGGGTTAGGGCATCGCATCGCATCGCATCGCAATGTTAAACTATTAACAAGAAAATTGTTACTTATTAACTCTTCTCTATTGCTTATATACATTTCAACATATTCGCCAAGGTCAATTAAATATTTACTTCTATAAACATTATAAATATTCAAAAAAATGTCAACTGTAAACCACTCAAAAGAGCTTAAAACCTTATAAACTCGATTGATATACCTAGATAAGTAAAATTCTTGTAAACTTTTACAGTCATAATAATATCTAAATATAAAAACACATATATATCAATTCTATAAACTAACATCTATTTAACTATTTAATTCTTAAAATCTAGTCCAAAGAGCATTAGTATTTTGGTTATTATTTAAAAGGAAAAATTCAAATAAATCACCTAAACCAAAAAGATTCAATACTTTCTTTAAATGTTGATTTAAATCCATTTCAGTTTCCACAGAATGTTTTATTAATATTTCTTTCTTTGTAGTGTGAATCCAAAAATCAAAATAACTTTGAACAGAATCAGGCATTTCAATATATTGACAAAATGTATTAACTCTTCTAATGGCATCAAACATTTCCATCTTTGAAAATGAATTTGAATTAAACGAACTTTGGCTGTAGTGATCAAAATTGTTGAGTTTATATAAATCTTTTCTATTATTACCATAAAATCTTTCTATTTCCTCTTGTTTTATTTTTGTTTCTGTTATGAAATGATTTTGACAAATATCTTGAGCTAACTCTTGTAATCTTCTTTGTAATGGAAGTTTACTTTTAGTAAGTCCATGTCTCAATGTTAATCTATCTGATCCAGGAATCATCTCAAACACATCACTACTATGTATATTCAAATCTGTATTTTCAACTTCTTTGATATTTTTAAGACAACAATAAAGTGTTTCTCTAAAAATAATGAAATCATGGAGTAAATCAGGGTTGAATGATATATCTTTGAATTTACAACTAAGAACCCATACATAAACTATCAATTCACATTCATCTTCTTTAATTGGAACATTCTCAAGTTGGTCAAGACCATATGAGTTCAACGATTTTAATATTTGAAATGCATCTGGATTTGGTAAATCAAAAGTTGAAATAGCAGGAAGAGCAAAACTAATCATAAAATTATCTCCCTGTGTCATATTAAGAAATGATTTAACAAAATCAAGTGTTGTTTTGGACTCAGATTCACCTGAAGATCCATTTTTATGAAAGGTTTCATCAACCTCTTTCTGAACTATTGCAAGTTCAAGACTAAGTTCTTTCTTTCCAGTTTCATCTCTATCCCTCTGATTCGCTATTTCACAAGTTTGTTCTAGAAATTCTTTAAATGAATTTTCATCATCTTCTTGAACAATTAAGTCATTATCAGGAGAAGGATTTTGTAAAGTTAATAGTAATCCACTATCAGGATTTGATTCTGTTTTCTGTGTAACTTGATCGGTAGGAGGAGGAAAGTTTAAACTAGATACTTCTAATTTATCATGAGTTGGTTCATTTTTAATTTCATTGCTTATTGTCAAACTTGAGCCTCTTGGTATATTAATCAATCCGGAATGATTATTTTCCCTCTTTGGTTTATTTACTCTATTTGAATTTGAATTTCTAGCTGTACATGCAGTTGAATTCGTAGTTTCATTAACAAAAGTACTATTAGAACTATCATTTTCGTTGTTAAACCCACCTATTACATTTATAATGTCTAATTCAATATCATTTTCAATAGTTTGAAATTCATTACTGGTGTGGCAAATAACATTGGAATTAATGTTGAAACTTTGATCCATACTGTCAACATTGTTGAAGTCAACATTTGAATTATTATTATAGTTCATAACTGTTTGTGTTGAGTTAGAGGTTGATTCTTGATTAAGTTCATAACTGAAGGTCTTTTCAATTTGATCAGGCATTAAAAGGTTTTCTGCTCTGTTAGAATTTTCATCAACCACATTTAAACCATTACTTTGATTAACACTATGATTATGTTGTACTTGACCTTCAGTGTCAAAATTTACAGTATTTTGAACTCTATTTTCAACATTACTAAACTGGAAATCATTGGACTTTCTGCTTTGAATAAATTGACGTGCTCTATCTTCATCTTTTTTAAAACTAAGACCAACTTGGGCATCAATTGCAATTCTTTCTTCTTTTGAATCAAAATTTCTATTAGATGTAGAAACAAAATTAAATCTCCTACCAGTAAGTGAATTAATCAATCTTTTGAACTCAGTAAATGTTGGTAATGAAGCTCTAGTGAAATGATCTGGTAGATCTAAACTGAAACCTTCATCAAGACGATCTTGATTATATTTCATCATATAATAGTATAGAACAACTAATTTATCCTCACTAATAGGTTGAACCATGTCGCCTAAATCAAATCTTCTATCAAACTTTCTATCAACTCTTGGTATACCACAGAGTGCAAAAATCTGTTGATCTCTTACAAATGAGTTACCATTAATTCTCTTCTCATTTATAATATTATGAGCTTCTATAACACAACAAAAACTAACATTATTTCTAACCTCAATATTTGATGGAGCTCTAAGGCAGTTATAAAATTTAACATCAACAATTGATGGAGCTTTAGATATACATTCCTTTCTTGGTGATCTTGGTAATTCAGTAGTTGAATGTTCTGAAAGTGAAAGGTCTGAACTTTCAAACACACAACGAATATCTCTACCATCTTCACGATTCTTACCTCTTACTTGAAACACAGTTCTTTCAGTGTGTAAACAGTTTGAACTTCTATTACCTCTGATACAAGACACACAGGCATATCTATCGCCACGTAATTCAGCTTCTGATTTTAACTCTGTCTTCTTATTATGATCATTTTCTCCCGAATATGGAGGAAATGGATTAAATTGAGGGTTAAATAAAGGTATAATCATTCTCAATAGCTTGTATTTTGATTCTTAAAATTGAGAATTGTTTATTGAGAAAATGAAAGAAAGAAAACAATCTTAGATTTGAGAATGGTTTATAAATATTCATAATTTTTGTCATGATTCGTAGTATTGATATTGTTATTTGCAACAGAATTCCAGTGAAGTTTGAGAAGTATCATTAGAACTAACAGAAATTTAATTCTTATTTAAACCTAAAGTTGGTAAAGACACTATTCACGTGACTTCTTGTTTACATTTTTTAAAATTTATCTTCTTCTTAATTTTAATTAAAAGAAAGGAAGTGATAAAACTATTAACTATGATACTTCTATGTACTCTTGTTGCAATTTGATATGGATATCATAAAGACTATAAAGAAAGTGAAACTGTCGCATGTATGTTGATTAAAGTACCCAATATTTTTTTTTTGAGAAGAATATAAACTAATAAACGTTAACTAGTTTTTTAAACCTTTGCCACAAGAGATACTGATTCCATTTACAACAATTCCTGAACAAATATTACTATACATTGTTTTTCAATACAATTGCTCTATAACATGCATTAAAGAAATATTGAAACAAACAAATGAACATAAGAAAAAATTAGGAAATATCTTAGTTTTTGATTTAAACTATTATTGGAATACACAGAATAATTCATTCAATACTATCAAGACTCTTTATGGAACTAATTTGATCATAGACAAGGATATAATTACATTAACTCAATTGAACACTGTACTTGATGATCTAATTACCAGGACCAATCATTATATACCTTATGAGAATGTGGATTTGCCCTTATCATTAATAATAATAGATAACCTATCTCTTTTAATGTGGGAAAATTTAGAACAAGAAAACAAAATAGAACAAGATCTCAAAGATTTAATAACAAAGATGGAATGTATTAGAAATAGATATGGGACTTCTTTCATAATTACAAGTTTTGATCGTGATTACCATACATCAAAAATTCCAACATTAGATGGTATAATAAGCACAAATGATACCACTAACGATACTGCGATCAGCTTAAATAAAATGTCACCATTTCCAACATCATTTTTACAAGGTATTAGCCATAGTCTTTATTGCAAAAGAACACAAGATGGTATTAAACTTGAAAAATTTTAAAGTCATTCACTCATAAACCGCAAGAAAAAGGCATAACTTCTCATGCTAACACATCATTTTTCCTAAATATAATTGCATATCATATTTGAATGTACTCTATGTGCTATATAATACCCATTGAACTATGAACTTAATACATATTAGCTTCCATTTTGTCACATTTAACCGTTGAATTGTGTATAAGCGTTGTTGCCCCTACCATCTCATCGAAAATTTTCAAAAGTGAAAAAAAATCATAAAAATTATCAAAGAAAGATCAATAACAAGGAACAAAAAGACAATATCAATAATTGTAAAATTTTAAGAAGATGAGCCAAGACGAAACTAAAGTAGCCGAAGTTGCTAAACCAGTAGAAGAAGCTACTATTGTTGCTGCAGTTGAAGAACCAAAAACTGAAACTGAAACTAAAGCTCCAGAAACAGAAACAGAAACTGAAGAAGCTAAAGCTGAAACTACTGAAGTAACAGAAGAATTTAACCCAAAAGAAGTAATTAAACAAGTTGAATTCTACTTCAGTGACTCAAACTTACCAAAAGATAAATTCTTATGGCGTACAGTTCAATCCAACAAAGAAGGTTGGGTTCCAATTGCTACCATTGCCTCATTTAACAGAATGAAAAAATTCAGACCATTAGAAGCTGTTGTTGATGCATTAAAACAAAGTAAATTTTTAGTAGTCAGTGAATCAGGTGATATGGTTAGAAGAGACCAACCAGTTTTCCCACCAAATCATGATGAAAAACAATTAAGATTCCAAAGATCAATCTATGCTAAAGGTTTTGGTGAAGAAACTGAAACTTTACAAAAAGAAATTGAAGAATTCTTTGAAAAATTTGGTAAGGTTAATGAAGTTAGATTAAGAAGAGATGAAGCTAAAAAATTCAAATCAAGTGTCTTTGTTGAATTTGCTGAATTAAAGGATGCTGAAAACTTTTTAAATGTTGAACCAAAACCAACTTTCAAAGAAGCTGAATTGTTAATTATGAGTAAACCAGCTTACGTTGAAATGAAGGCTAACAATGACAACTTTGGAGGTGTTAACAAAAACAGAAAGAGAAAATTCAATGGTTTCAAGAGCAACAAGAGACAAAACTTTAAGAAATCAAAGAAGGATTAAATTAAATAAAACCTGTTTCAAAATCATATTGTAAAAAAAAAAACAAAACCAAAACCAAATCAAAATCAAAATCAAAATCAAAATCAAAATCATAAAATAATTAAATTATGCTAGTCTTATAAGATTTAGATAATTTAAGACTCAAGATTGAGTGGCCATTCTGTATACTAGTCTCCAAACTATCACTTCATGTTTATTATGTAGTTATTGATGAATCTAATTCTTTAAAATTTTCTTTATATTAAATTAATTAACACAGTGTAGTTTTCTATTTTTTTAATATTTACAATTATACGTGATCATTAATTAATTATATTATACTTCAAATTATAATAAGATCCATAGGTAAATAATAATAAAGCTGAAAAACTGAATATTAATATAAATTAAAATTATAAAATAAACTCATATATAGCAATTAATAAAATTTTTTCCTTAGTAAAATAATGATTATTCTATATTGTATAATCTTTGTGTGTCTCTGTTGTAAGTTTTTTTTTCATCATTTAATGAATACAGAAATTGTTATTCTGTTCATCAAAACAAATATTATCAATAAATAATTCATTATAAGAAATCTTAACTTTATCATGAAGTAAATCTAATTGTTCAAAACCTTTTGAAAAAATCAAATAGATTTTAGTCTAGTACAAGTCAATGTCGCATTTCAGATTGATATTAATATTGATAAGATCTCTAAATAATTGATCAGATAATGAAACTTCAAGATATTCTTTACTTAATAATTTTGGAACATTAATAATATTGTCATAGCCATCATTTGAATGTTTATTAAATTCTTGAATTGTTTAATAACATTTTAATTCTTTTTTTTTTTTTAAATCTTTTAAAACAGCTTTTGAGCTAACTTCTTTGAATGATTTTACTAATATCTATTTTCATCAGTAGTTATATCTTTTCATCTAGCGTACCAATACCTCTGAAATATGATTTAAAATAAAAATTTCTGAATATAGTGTTTAAAGTTTGCATGCAGACCAATTCATCCATTAATAAAGATGAATATTGATTGGTTCAAATTGGGTCTAACATATCTTAAATTTCCATCCCTGTTTTCCACCATATCCAATGAATACCTTTCCCTCAATCCTTTCTTCGGTTGAATTACAAAAGATAGTGATTCTTTCATATAACGAATTATATATATATATATTTATATATATAACAAAGCATAATGATGAAATGAAATCAAGTAAAAAGTAATAGAGTCTAAGCATTTTAATTTAAGATAAAATATTGATTATTTACCTAACTTATGTTGACGTTGATGTTGATGTTGAACTTGATAGCACTGATACTGCACTCTTTGTTGCCGTTCTAGTTAATGATGGAGAATACCAACCACCATTTTCTGAAGGATCTGGAGCAACACTTGCATAGTTAACTTTTGAACTTATAGTGTATGACCAACCTGGAGTAATTGTTGATAATTGTTCTAAAGATTTTTTGATTGTACTAAAGTATGAAACAGATGATGTAGCATGTTGTCTAGTCCAAGTTGTTTTAGAAATTGAAGAACCTGGTTGCATTTGCATTGGAGCATATCTTGTTTTACCAGTTTGTAAAGTATATATAACTGAGAATGAAGCCGAGTTGATTTCAGCAATAGTTGCATCTGAAGTGGCTAATGATGTTTGAGCAGATGGAGGTGTAGTTGTTGAATCGACTTCTGGTTCAAGATCACCAGTCATACCAGTTAATTCAAAAACATTTGTATAATGAATAGTATAACCTTCTGAAACAACGGCATAAATTTGAATATAGAAATAACCACTGGCAGCCCAAGAAGGATCAATTTCAGCATTATATAAATGATCACTTATTGAATCAGGATCAACTTCTTTATCAAGAACTTTAAAACAATTAATATCAGTATTTTTACCAGTACATAATGAGAAAGTATATGATTCAATAGTTTCCAAAAGAGGAACCGCGTTAGATTCAATCCAATCAACTTCAATAGTTACACCATCAGAAGCGTCATAACTTTGACCTGTTAAAGGTTTAGAGATGGAAACATCAGATAGTACTGGACGTAGTAAGATGAAAAACAACAAACATATAAGTCTGAAAGGATATAACATTATTCAAAAATTATATGGGAGGGTTATTATGCAAGATGTTGTAACAATAAATCAGTAATTTGATTCTAAAGAGATAAATTTCAGAATGGAATAGTCAACGATCGGAATGTATAGTAATGTTATAGAGGTTTAAACAGTTGATGATTTTTTATTTTAATTCTTAATTTTTAATTTTTATTTTTATTTGTTGATGTAGTTTTTTATAGAATTTATTTTTATTGTTATTTTTTTTTGTGGTTTTAAAAGTTTTTGCTGTTTTCACTATTAAAAAAAAACTAATATTTGGGATTGGATTGATTTATAGTTGTAATTATCGTTTTTTTGGAATGATATTTTGTATTTTGACAGTTTTTTCTAGTTGAAACAACGTATTATATATTATTATTGTTAACTATTTTATGAAAGGTAATTAACATTACAATAGATCTTTTACCCTTTCTAAAAAGGTTCAACTTCTAAGAAAAGATCTCAACTACAAAATTTTGTTCAATAATAAAATTATTTAAAAATGGATTTTGTCTCTATTTTAAAGTTTAATAGTTAATAGCTTATAGTTATATCAAAAGTATTAGGATACATATTGTGGATCTTATGGAGAAGTTATATTATAGATCTTAACAATAAGATTATTCAATCATTCTGCAAGGCTTTTAACTGGGGCTGATGCAAAAAGTTAGGGTTTGGTACATATAAGTTTTTTTTTATTAGAAATTTACTATTCAATTTCACTATAAAAAGTATATCAAATATGTTAATGAACTATTAAAATCATAAACTAGTTCTTTTCTAAAAAAAAAAGAAAAAAAAAACTACTATTTTTTCTCTTTAAATGAATGATTTCTTTATTTCAAAATTGTGAAAAGTTTTATGTTTTTAATTTTTGGAGAAGTTTTATGTTTTTTTTTTTTTTTAAAGTAAAATTTATCGAGAAGCCATTTTGGGCGACACGTAATTTGAGGTACTGATACAAAACATATAAACTAATGCAAATTTTATAACTGTTGTAATTCATAAAGTATCTCTTAAAAGAAAGAAAGTATTAAATCTCTTAATTAATTTAATTTAATTTGAGTATTACTATTTACGGCAATCATTTGTTGACTTCAATAGTGAAAACATTAGTACCCAAAAATTTAAAACAAAAATCACCAACAATATTAGATTCATCAGCTTGATCAATAATTTTATTTAAATCTTGTTTAAATTTCAATTTCCTCTCTTCTGAAAGACTTGTAATATATGATCTTGAAAGCCAATAATCATAAATTTTATTTATTGGGAATAAAGAAATTTGAAAATTAAAATGATCTTTAGAAGTATCTAATTTAAAATATTCAGGATTTGATTTAATAACTAATCTCCAATCACCTTTACGATATTGAGGAACATTTTGATCAAATCCATTTTGTGCTAAAATTGCACAATCATTCCAACATTTAATCTTTTTAGAATCTTCTTTAGATATTTGAAGCTTTTGTTTATCTAATTCAATCTTATTTAATGTAATATTATCTTTAGAATCAAAATTCCAAATACAACCTAATTTACCTTTTGGTTTTAAAATTCTATTCATCTCTTTTAAAGATTTTGAATCTGCAAACCAATGGAAACCTTGTGCAATTATAATTGAATCAACACTATTATCCTTAAATTTTGATAAATCATAACTTGATAATTGGAAAACATTTTTAAATTGAGGATAATTAAATTTAAATGAATCAAGCATACCAGAGGATGGTTCAACAATACTAATATTATTTAAAGGAAATTTATAATTAATAAAATTTTTAGTAAATTTACCAGTACCTGCTGCTATCTCAATTATTAACTTTGATTCATCTGGTTTACCATTTTTAGGATCTAAAATTTTTAAATCTGTGAATAATTTCTTTACAGAGTTGGAATTAAAACTTGGTCTAACTTTATCATATAAGAAATGGTTTGAATTGAATGAATTTAAGGATGTTGGATGAATAACACCATCAGCAATTTGTAAAATAGTTGAACTTGACATATTCCTTGTTGTTATTGTAAAAACTTTGGATAAAGAGTCAACTATTGGTTTAAACATTTTTACAAGAAGTTCTTTCTAATTCAATTTAATAATAATCAAAGAAAGTTTTTCAATTGTTAATATAGCTTTTTTTTTTTTTTTTTTAATCATTTGTGATTCAACAGCTAAATTTGGCTTGATTTTTAATAATAATGGCTCTTTGTTCTTGGTATTTGTTCCTGAAAATTAGTTGTTTTTTTTTTTTTTTTTTACATCTATCATTTACATATAATAATAAAAAAGAGTATTAGTTATTATTCATTAAAGATACATACATTAAAGTCTAGATATACTAAAATATTAGGTTCAATCTAACAACAATCCCAACTAAATTTACAATTTTCGAAATTTAATTCTTTCAAGTCATTAGGATGAATAAAGAAATTACCAACACCAGCATCACCCCACATCAAGAAAGGATCTTCAGAATCTAATTGAAATAATAACTCATATTCTTCATGTTCACCTTCTCTTGGATCATATTGAGTAAAGTATGGGAAACCAAGTATTCTATGGCTGATTGGTGAAATATAAGGTAATTGCATAAAATCATAATCATCATCACCATCAGCTATTTTAAAACTAATATCTTCTGGTACTCTAATCTTCCAAGTCCATTTAGGTTTGATTCTGATATGAGCTTTTTCAGAAACTGGGGGTAATTCAAATTTGGCAGTTATATCATCTAAATCATGTTCAATCAAAATATCAACATCTTCAATAATTTCTTTATGATATACAACTTTACAAGCAAAGTCATTGGAATCATCAACATCAGCAAAGAATTGTAATATACCTTTACTTGGTAAATATTTGAACATATCCAAAGATTTAATTTGAACATTAGTACCCTCTAATAATTGTTCAAGTTTAACATTATCTTGATCTTCTTCATTTTTAGGGTTCAATTCTGACAAATTTAATTGTGCTAAAGGAAATAACTGTCTTTCAATAATGGAATCAAATTCTTCTTTCTTACTCTTTAACCAATAAAATGGACCAGCTAATGAACTATCCCATGGCTTTAACACTTCTTTACCAACTTCTTCAAGTTTAAGTTCAAGTGATGGTTGTTGTGTTGCAATGAATTCAGCCTTGTATTTTTCAGCTTTCTCTGGTAAGTCACTTAAGTCTTCTAAAGTCAATGGTTTTCCTAATTTCTCAACCATATTGGATAAAATGTTGATTGAATGTTGTTTAATTATTTTAAAGAAGTTGTCAGGTACTGATGTTTTTTTTAAAGTGTTTTTTTTTTTTTTTTTTTTTTTTTTTTTTTTTTTTT
>JAJMKZ010000007.1:0-29250 GCA_030564005.1 Ruyongia tratensis | reverse complement strand
TAATTTTATTCACTTATACAAAACAATAGGCCTTTGTTTTAGTACTTATACGCAATTATTAAGCTTTATAGGTAATCATTAATTATAAATCTAAATACAATCATATATCATATCAATGAAATCCCATACCGATATATCTCCAATAAATTCATTATTCTTCATCAAAATTGGTAATTTAGTAAATTTTATTCTACCATCAACACTTAATTGTAATAATTCACTTCGAATTTTAACTAAATTCAATTCATTAAATTTTATACTTGTTTGATCAGTTAAATGATTGAAAACATTTTGTATTAGTGTTTGCTTATCCTGGTCTTCAATTTTTTCATCTATTTTAAAAGCATTGTTTTGTAAATCTTGATTTGATATTTCCACAGTTATTGAATTTAGATTATTATTCAAAGTATTTACCTTGAAAGTCATTTCAATATCACCTATTTTGGAAAGATCTTTTAAATTTTCTAATAAATATGTTAAACTTTCAATTAAAAATGATTTTTTAAACTTTATAATCTTTATTATCATTCCACATTTCATTTTAAAATAGTTTAATATCAAATTATTCAATTTTGGATTCATTGTTGAAAGAATCAATGTATTAAACCCTTCAACATGACTATCTATTTCATTCTTATTAATCTTTGGTCCATTTTTTTTAAATAACAGCAATAATGATTGTTTCTTGATGATGGAATTTGGATACCTTATAACCAGTTGAATTATTCTATCATATTGTGCATTTAATTCATTTCTAAAACCTCTATTTTCTT
Organism: Ruyongia tratensis; assembly: GCA_030564005.1. Classification (NCBI taxonomy): domain Eukaryota; kingdom Fungi; phylum Ascomycota; class Saccharomycetes; order Phaffomycetales; family Wickerhamomycetaceae; genus Ruyongia; species Ruyongia tratensis. Next base: position 28,477 of record JAJMKZ010000007.1, on the reverse strand, counting down.
CATTCTCATCAGATTCTTCATTCTCTCTAATCTCTTGTAATTTTATCTTGATCTCTTCCACCTTGACCTTATAGTTTATAAGCAATAGATCATTATATATCTGTTCATTTAAAAATGCTACTGCTATTGACCTAATATCTCTAAGCATTGTATCTTTAATGGTTCTATCATCTCCATCCAGTGAATAGGGGAGCTCTGTAGACTTGAAAAGTTTAAGATGTGAACCCAATACTGAAGCCATCTTTCTCTCTGATTTTGTCAATGATGATTTTCTATAATTGATTTGTTTATAAGTTATTTGTTTACGTTTTTTTTTAAAAAAAAAAAAAAAAAACAAAAACAAAAACTACAATAAATCACAACTTTTAAAATTAAAAACAGATAGATGCTATGATCATTGGTTTGGCTGATGGTCTTTATGAAGCAGCAATTGGTGATTTACTACCTTCCAATAAGGGTAGAGCTTCTTTGGTTCAATCATTGATAAATGCATATGGCATAAAATACGAGAAAATAGTTATTAAACCAGCTAAGAAAGAGGAATTGTTAAAATTTCATGAATTAGAATATGTTGATATATTATTGAAATCAAGACCAGTTTTGGATTCTACCATTGGTAAATATTTAAATAAACAACAATTAGAACTTCTAGAAAGATTTGATTTGAAAAAGAAGAAAAGAGTACGAAGAAGTGGTAATGAAAGTAATGAAGATGATAATAGTGAATCTGAAGAAAATTCAGAATCAGAAGAGGAGGAGGAGGAGGATTCAAGAACATTAAGAGAAGAAGAAAAAGAAAAAGAAAAAGAAAAAGATGATGATTTGGATATATTATTAAAGTATGGGCTACTGTATGATTGTCCACTCTTCCCAAGAATTTCAGAATATGTTAAAATATTAGCTGGATCTTCATTATCAGTATCAAGATTTATAATTTCAAAATTTAATAACAATAACACAGAAAAAATCATTGGAATAAATTGGTTAGGAGGAAGACATCATGCAAAGAGATCAAGAGCTTCAGGGTTTTGTTATGTCAATGATATTGTCTTATCTATTAATGAGTTAAGAAAGAAATTTAATAAAGTGATGTATATAGATTTTGATCTTCATCATGGTGATGGTGTTTATAATGCATTTAAATTCAGTGATAAAGTCTTAACATTAAGCCTTCATAGATATGAAGTTGGGTTCTTTCCAGGATCTGGTAATTTTGATGAAGTTGGAAATGGTAAAGGTAAGAACTTTAATTTTAATCTTCCTTTAAAACATGGTTTAAGTGATAAGAATTTTTATAACGTTGTTAATGAAGTAGTTTTACCAGTGATAAAGAAATATAATCCAGATTGTTTAGTAATACAATGTGGTTTAGATGGTTTGAATTTTGATGAGCATAAAGAATGGAATTTAACTTTAAAAGGTTTTACAAAAGGTTTAATGAAGGTTATAAAATTTGACAATATAGAAGGTGAAGAATCATCTGGAGAGATTCCAGTATTACTATTAGGAGGTGGGGGATATAATCATACACAAGTTTCAAGAGCATGGGCATATATAACGTCTAGAATAACAACTTTTGGAAAATCAGATAGTGAACAACAAATATTTGATTTAATCCCTGATCATGAATTTATAGATGTTTATGAAGACGAAAATTATGATTTTTGGAATTTTCAACCTACAAATATGATTGATTCAAATACTAATGAATATTTAAATGAATTAAAAGAAAAGATTTATAAACAACTTGCAAATATTTAACATTTAAGTTTTGAACCTAGTTCTGATTCCCAATTTTCATACCATCTTTCTTTACTCTTTTCTAAAGCACCAATCTTTATCTTTTTGTATAATTCTTCATCTTTAATGCATCTTAAAATTGATTCATACATATCTTTTGAATCATTAACTACCAACCCATTTTCTTTATCTACAACTAATTCTGCAATTGAACTAAAATATAATGAAATAACAGGAATACCACAACCAAACATATCAACAACTTTCATTGGTAAATCAAGACCTGAACTTGAAGTATGTAAAGAAATACCTATTTCTGCAATTGACAATAATTTTGGATAATCCTCAGAAGTTAACCATACATTAAAAATTTTAATATTTTTAAAGCTGGCTTTTTCAACTTTTTCTAGAAATTCATCCTTCATTGGACCTTTACCTGTTATAAATACTCTTAGTTTTGGTAGATTTTTGGATTTCAAACAAGATTCAGTATCATAAAATCTCAAACTATCTAATAAAATATTGAAATCTTCATCTGGTGTAAATGATGTTGAACTGATTAAAATCTTTTCATTAGGTGAAAAATCTTTAAATAATTCAGTTGTTTTATTGAAATATTCAATTATTTGAATCTTATTTCGGACAGGTTTGAATTGACTTCCTGCTTTATCATATAATACTATTATTTTATTCTTTTTAACATGAAATTTCTTAAAAAGGTATTCTTTTAATGATTTTGTAACTGTTAAATTTAAATCGGCAAATCTTGCCAATGATAATTCATAAATATAATGTAATCTGACAAATGGATGTGTTTTTGATAATTTTAATGAAAGGATTGTGAATCCAAGATTATGCCAATCTATTATAAGTCTTGAATTTGTTAAACATTTAAATATAATTGAAATTATTAATATTGGTAATGATGGAGGATTTTGAATCATTATTAAGTCAGCACCTCTTAATTTGAATAATAAAGATATTAATAAAAACAATTGAGCAATAACTTTGTAAAGAATGAATCCAACAACAGGTAATTTTTTGATATATTGATTTTCATCTCTCGTTATAACTTTAATTGGATGAATACTAATATTAACATCTTCTAAAATATCAGTAGAGATTGTACTTCCTTCTTCAACATAACCACAAAGATCAACTTGATATCCCTTATCACTGAAACTTTGAGCATGATAGCACATTCTTGGAGAATGTCCTAGATCACCCAATACCATTATGATGATTCTCTTCTTTGAAGAAATGTTACCATATATAAAAGGTAAGAGTTGATAACACAGTATTGGCAAACATAGGTAAAAAATTGTAAGGTACCAGACCCAAGTAGGATAATCAAGCCATTGTATAAAGTCTTTGATGTATGTATATGGGTTTACCATCGTTAAGATGAGATCCTTTCCTATTACCTTTCAAAGCTTTGAAAGTTGAAGTTAGTTATAAGATCAATTAATTGCTCAAAGGACAAAAATTGGAAGGCCCATTACCCTGTTGGATTGATCTACATAAAAGACGTGATTTCTGTATCAATTAAGGATATATACTATGTTATTTCACTCTATACATGAAACTATTGAACTATTTATCTATTCAGTAGAAAAAATTGAGCAATTCCAAAATTATTCACTATTAAGAGATGTTGCTGAGATGAGGAACAACAAAAAAAACTCTGATAGAAATATGATGAAAACAAGTAGGAAAAGAGATTCAATCAATATTATATGTAATTTATGAAGTTGTATTAACTGTTAATGGTCCATTGCCTTCAAATTAAACACTTTAAACACAATTTCTAACAATTTTTAGTTTTCGTTATTTTGGTTTTAAAATCTTTGATTCGTCGAAATTGACAACAAAACAAAAAAATATAAAAATACTAAAATTTAGTTTTCCTTCACATAAACTACTACTAAAAATATATCCAAATACACATACAACCACACAACACAATGGTATGTTCAACTGCTCTGGAGTGTGTATCAACATGGGATTACCTAAAGGATATCAATGATGTGGATTTGTGAGCTTTGGGCTTCAATTTGGTGTTTTTAGAGTCTCTTAATCGTCTCTCTGATTTTATCGTGTCTGGAATGTTTTGCCTTCAAATTACAACATAAATAAAACATCAACCATATTTATAACACTATGTTATGGGTCCCAATACTTGATAAGATAACTCACAATGTCATTTTGATTTGATTACTAACTCATTTTTTCAAAATTTATCTAGTCTGCTGAAAAGTTAAGTGAAGAACAAATTGCTGAATTTAAAGAAGCTTTCGCCTTATTCGATAAAGATCAAGATGGTCGTATCTCAGGTACTGAACTTTCTACCGTTATGAGATCATTAGGTTTTTGTCCTTCAGAATCAGAAGTCACTGATATGATGAATGAAATCGATGTCAATGGTGATCATCAAATTGAATTTTCAGAATTTTTAGCATTAATGAGTAGACAATTAAAAACAAATGATTCAGAACAAGAACTATTGGAAGCTTTCAAAGTCTTTGACAAGAACGGTGATGGTGTTATCTCAGCTGCTGAATTAAAGCATGTCTTAACTTCCATTGGTGAAAAATTAACTGACGCTGAAGTTGACCAGATGATCAATGAAATAAGTGATGGTTCAGGTGAAATTAATATCAAACAATTTGCTGCTTTATTATCAAAATAAGACATTGAAAAAAAAAAAACCCATTTTTTTTTTCTCAATATTTATTAATAATAAATAGAATCATACCATGCACTACTAAACTTCACACCTTAATAATCACCATTATTAAATAAAAGAATTATTTGGGTTATATATTTTAAAGTTATCTGTCTCAGATATCATGTGAATATTTCATTTCAATAATAAACATTATTCAAACTTCTAATTGTTCCAATAATTACAACTTTTAATTTAATTATTTTTATTATCCATTATTATATCAGCAATATAGGCGTTTTTTTTTTTATTAAATACATATTTTACATAATTAAAACTAAATTGTAGGAACAAAAAAATATAAGTATCATATCATATCATATCATATCATATAAACGTTCATTAATTGTGAATGTAAGCTTTTAAAATTCTATATTTAAACGTATTTGTTTTAAAAATGGTTATTTTGTAAAGGAACTGCATTCTTCTTATATTTAGCAAATGGATTATCTTCATCTTCTTCATCTTCTAAACTTTGAGGTTTAAATCTTGATTTAATATTCTTAACATCAAATTCATCTTCATCATTATCTTTTTCATTTAATTCAAATGATTTTGGTTTTGGCTTTAGAATAGGTTTTGGATTAAGAGCATGTGGTTTCTTCTTAATATCATCAATTGAGATTATTGGTTTCTTACCAGCAATAGGTGGAGCAGCTTTCTTTAGAGACGATGGTTTCACAGCAACAGGAGGTGGAGTTGGTTTATTTTCAAAGCTTGTTGTTTTATGTGAAGCAGGTTTGTTGAAAGATGAGCGTTTTGGACCGAGAGGAGGAGGAGTAGGTTTATTCAATGATGATGGTTTAGCAGCAACAGGTGGTGGAGCAGCAGGCTTCTTATTAATTGGTGATTTTAGTTTTGATTCAGTTGAGGAATGAACTTCATTTGTAGTGACATGTCTTAAATGTGTATGTTTCAAAACTTCAGGAAGTTCATCTTCATCATCATCACCAAAATCATTTTGACTCTTACTATTATCATCAAATTTATTCTTCATCTTATTCATTGATGAATTTAAACTAGATACAGAAGCATTTAATTTAGAAGTAAAAGTAGAATTCAATGAGCTAACAGAAGGTCTTGAGGCTTTATTAAATGTATTTTCATCATCTTCTCCCTCATTGTTACTATTAAAAATATGTCTATGTTCATTACTCGATTTCTCTGGAGTTCCAATATCTGAATAAGCACCTTCATAATCAGTATCGTCATCTTCTTCATCAGATGAACCAACACCAGTAATAGCCATTCTTGAAGGTGAATCAGCAGCAGGTGAAGCATTTGGAAGTTGAGTTGACATATGTAAAGGTTTTGGTTTTGGTTTTGGAGGTGTTGCCTTAATTTTAGGTTCATATTCTTCTTCTTTAACAATTGAAGCCGAAGATTGTAATCTTCTTTGTGGGGGTGGTGGGAAATCACTAATTGATTTCATAACAATTTGTTCTTCAACAGGTGGAGCTGGAGCTGGAGCTTCTTCATATTCTGGTTTAGCTTCTTGTTGTGGTTGAGAAGTACTAGAATATGTACTTAAGACAGGTGTTAAACCAGTTGATATTTTAGTAGCAACATTTCCTTTGAAAGGTTTTGGAGGTGGAGCAAATTTCTTCATGATAGAATCCAATGATTCTTCAGTAGCTGGAGAATTTATAGAGAATTGAGCACCATTTGTAACATGTGATGAAGAAGGTGGTGGCGAGGACATAGATGATCTAGCGGTATCAGTACGAGCAGTTGGTGGTCTTTGACCAATTGGTAAATCTGGTGGAGAAGCAGAAGTGGTTGGAGGTGGTAAAGAAGCGGCTGGAGGTGGACAAATAGAAGCAGATGGTGGTGATGTATAACCTTGTTGTTGATTACCTTCATGCATATGACGAGGATCAGTTGGTTTTGGAGGTGGTAAGAAACTGGTTAAATTATTAGTTCTTGGTGGTAATTTAGAAGCAGCTGGAACTTTAGGTGAAGCTGAAATAATATTGTCTGTTCTTGAAGGTAAAGACGGTACAGGTCTGTTTTGTGAAGAAACTGGAGTTAGGGAGGATGGTAAATTTTCTGCTGGTGAGTAAGCTGGTGGTGGACTAGTTGCAGTATTGACACTTGGAGGTTTTGTAAGAGTGGTAGGTTTTGAATTAAATTTTCTATCTTCAGCTTGACGAGAATTAAATGGCTTTGGAGGTGGAGCAAATTTAACTTCAGCATTATAGTTATATGCACCAGTAATGCCATGTTTTGAAGCTCCTTCTTCTCTTTCTTCAGTTGGTTCTTTTTCAGTTACTGTACTTGTAGTTTGTGCAGAAACAGCACTTGATCTACTTGGAAGTGATGGTCGAGGAGCAGAAGGAACAGTAGGTTTGTTTAAAGAGCTTGATGATGATACTTTAGAAATAGATAGCATGCCAATATGTTTTGGAGGTGGTGGTAATGAAGATATGTTAATTTGAGGTTTTGGTGGTTCAACTGGTTCTGTTTCTGGTTCTGGTTCATAAGCTTGAAGTTCAGGTTGAACTGGAACAGGTTGTTGAAATGAAGTACGTTGAGGTAATGATGGAATAGGTCTTGCTGTTGGTAAAGGTTGAGCTGGTTGAATAATTTGAATTGGAGGTTGAGCTGCTTGTGGTTGGGCAATTTGAATTGGAGGCTGAGCTGCTTGTGGTTGAACAAGTTGAATTGGAGGTTGAGCAGGCTCTTGTTGCATTGAGGGAGGTTGGATTATTTGAATAGGTTGAGGAGTTGTTGTTTGACCTGGTAATGGATGAGCAGCACGATTATACCCTGATTTTGGAGTAACAGTGGGTTGAACTGGTTCAGGAATTTGCTCTGGACCTGTTTTATAATATGGATTTTGATAACTCAGTTCTACAGGTTGTTGTTGTTCTATTTGTTGTGAAGCAGGAGGATATGCTGGCTCTTGACCATATGTTTGAGCAGGCTGTTGATAGTAAGCAGTTTGTAGTTGTTGTTGTTGTTCTATTTGTTGTGAAGCAGGAGGATATGCTGGTTCTTGACCATATGTTTGAGCAGGTTGTTGATAGTAAGCAGTTTGTAGTTGTTGTTGCTCTATTTGTTGTGAAGCAGGCGGATATGCTGGTTCTTGACCATATGTTTGAGCAGGTTGTTGATAGTAAGCAGTTTTTAGTTGTTGTTGTTGTTGTGGTGGTGGTTTTTGTGCTTCGATCTGAGCTTGTTGAGCTTGAACTTCTTGAGTACGTTTACTTGTATACTGTTGTTGACCTGCACCAACTCTTAAAGGAGGAGCAGGAAACTTTGAAGGATCATCTAATTGTTCAATTGGAGTTACATTAATAGAAACATCTTGATCTATTTATAATCAATGACTTTGTTAGTATCATTATTACTTGTAAACCCAATTATCAAACACCATTATTAGTACTAAACCTCAAAAATTTAATTTTGGTTCAAATAATGGTTAGAATTAATTAATTATTATAAAATAACATACAAGAATCAGTAGATTTACCACCATTCTTTGAAATTTCTCTTTGGTTTTTAACAACTTGATAACTTTGTTTCGCTACAAACTTTGTACCTTGGTATGAATATTTTGCAGTAGCTTTACTAACAGCTGCAAATGTTTCTTTATTATTTTCCCAAAAACTCATTACTCAAAATTAACTTTTTTTTTTCAAATTCTTTATTGATTAAATTTGTTAACACTATAATTGAGTTTAATAAGTTTTAGATTATAGATCTATTCCATCTACTCAATTAGGGAATTATAAATTTAAATGAATAATTTAATTGTTTTGATTTTTAAAAATTCACCGCTTTTTAGAGAGATGTTCGGATGTTCAGTTTTAAGTACTTACAATAGTATTAAACAACAAGATAAACCTTTTCATTTCTAAACATTAAATACAATTCTCCCAATATTATATAAATACCGAATTGGCATATTTATATAAATAAACATTATTAAGTTATAAAAGTTTAATTAAGAAATTAGATTTTTAAAGAATTTTTTTTTTTTTTTAGAGATTTTGTATAAAGTATATCATTGTAAAGCTTTCTTAGCCCATTGTGGTAAAACAAATGAAGCAGCATGAATTTCTTTGTTGTAGTATTTGTATAATTTTTCTTCTTCTTCTGGAGAAACTGAACGTAATGGGATCTTAACGTTGGCGTTTGGATCTTTTGAACAAACCATGAAACCAATTTGACCTGATGGATAGGTTGGAATAGTGGTGTAAGCGTATTCAGCAACTGGGAAAACATCGTTACAAGCCTTCTTTAAATCAGTAATGATTTTCATGTGTAACCAAATGTTTTCAGCTTGAGTAGTAATGACACCCTTTTCAGTTAAAGCATCGCTTAATAATTGGAAATAAGGTTTTTGGAATAATGAAGCAGCTGGACCTTCTGGATCTGATGAATCAGTAATGATAACATCAAAAGTGTTTTTGTAATCATCTAAGAATTTGAAACCATCACCAATGTGAGTTCTAACTTTTGGATGAGAATAAGAAGCAGACATTTCTGGTAAGTATTGTTTTGAAACTCTAATAACGGCTTCATCAATATCACATAAAACAGCTTCTTCAACAGAGGCATGCTTAACAACTTCTCTTAAGACACCACCATCACCACCACCGATGACTAAGACCTTCTTTGGGTTTGGGTGAGAGTTTAAAGCTAAATGAGCAATCATTTCTTGATATGAAAATTCATCTCTTTCAGTAGCTTGGATAACATTATCTAAGACTAAAACATTACCATAATCAGTTGATTCAAAGACTAAGACATCTTGGTATAAAGATTTTTCATGGTGTAAAACTTTCTTAACTCTTAAAGTCTAAATATAATAAATATTTTGTTAGTAATTGAAAATCTTTTTATAAATTTTTTAAAATTTATTAAGCGAATGGAAAAAAGTGGGTTTAACTTACCATAGCTTGACCTGGCCACATGGTATCAGAGATTTCTCTGAACCAGCCGTCTTTGATAGTTGGGTGAGTGATTTCAGTAGTGGACATCCTTAGTGATTGATTGACAGTTGAATTGAATCTACGAAAGATATTTAAACTTGATGATAGTTTAAGAAAAGTTTTCATAAAATAAAATTTAATTTAAATAAATTATCTTTTTGATGCGCTTTAATATCTTTTTTTTTTTTTTTTTTCACTTTTTTTTTTTTGGACAAGAATTATATGGAAGAAAGAAGATTAGAGCAATTTTGAATAGATTAAATTGGACTAAGACGTAATAGGCAATCGCTTGAAGAGTTCTTGTAGAAGTTTTGTATATAATTCTGAAAAGTTTTTCGCTGTAAATAGCTATTCTATACACCTTATACTGCTCACAAACATATATGTGAAGTGGTAAAGTGAAAAAAACTAATTGAACAATGGTTATTAAGACTCAGAGTCAGATCCATTTAAGAAAGGAGATTATCAGTTGTTGCTGTATATACCAGACAGTATACAATACAGTGTACACCCATAGATCATACATACAGTAGTAACATAACAAAGAGTATACAGACACTAGTCTCATCTCATCTCATTTCATCTCAAATCTCCTAACAAAAATTTGACTCCTTCAAAAAAAATCTTAACTACTGTGTCGCCACTCAGCTTCACCTAAGGGGCTACACCATACTTAAAAGAAACAAAATAGGATGATAGCAATCCCCACATTGTTGCTCCTTCAAATATAAAATACATTTTTTTTGCCACCAACTATTACAACTACAACTACAACTTCAACTACAGCAACAACTATACTGAGAATGTTGATATCAAAACTACTAGACCCAAAGACAAGGAAGCTAGAGATCAAACTACTTCTAGTTAACTTGATACAGCTATACCATGAAAACAAACGCCATCCTTCAAAACATGTTGTTATATTTTTAACTACAGTCCTATCAACTTGTGGTATAGGTATAGTTTACACTTTAAACAAACTCATAAATGACTACAGAGACAAGAGAGATTCAAAACCATTATATAGAAGATCTTCTTCAACTATTCTGAAAAATGGTGCAAGAGAACTCTTCATTCCTTATAAACAAAGACAAAAGAGAGTTATTATAAAACCAACTGATCCTGATCTTTATGAAAAAGATAAATTTAAATACAAGAATTTCCAAAAATATATGGAAGAACAAAATTCTCAACAAAGATTATTAGGTTCTGATCAAATTGGGAATCAAAGAGTATTTACTTCAAAATTCTTAAATCAATTAGTTATAATTTGGCAAATTTTAATCCCAAAATTTAATGATAGAAATTCAATGCTTTTAATTACTCAATTATTCTTTTTAATATTAAGAACTTGGCTAAGTTTATTGATTGCTAAATTAGATGGTCAAATCGTTAAAGATATAATTGGTGGGAAATTTAAGAAATTTTTAAGAGATTTAATTTATTGGTTTTTAATGGCGGTTCCTGCTTCTTATACAAATGCTGCTATTAAATATCTAGTTTATAAATTATCTATAAACTTTAGATCTAATTTAATGAGATATATTCATGATATGTATCTTGATGATAGAATGGTTTATTATAAAGTGTTATTTAACAGAGGTGATGCTAATGATAATGATAATGGAGAATATGCTATTAAAGATATTGATAATTTTATTACAACTGATGTATCAAGATTTTGTAATTCAATATGTTCATTATTCTCAAATATTGGTAAACCAATGATTGATTTAGTCTTCTTTTCAGTTTATTTAAGAGATAATTTAGGTACTGCTGGTATTACAGGTATTTTCATAAATTATTTTATTACAGCTTATATTTTGAAATCAAATACTCCACCATTTGGTAAATTAACTAAAGAAAAATCTTCTTTAGAAGGTGAATATTATAATGATCATTTAAATTTAATCAATAATAGTGAAGAAATTGCCTTTTATAATGGAACAGATTTAGAAAAATTGAAGATTAATGATGTTTATAACAAAATGATGAATCATGTTTTTAAAGTTAATTCAATCAAAGTTAAATATAATATTTTGGAAGATTATATTCTAAAATATACTTGGTCTGCACTTGGTTATTTATTTGCTGGTATTCCAATCTTTATTAGTTCAATTCAACCAATTTCTACTCATTCAAATAATACAAAGATTAAATCCAATACAGAAGAAAGTAATATGCGTCAATTCATTGTTAATAAAAGATTAATGCTTTCTTTAGCTGATGCAGGTAGTAGATTAATGTATTCAATTAAAGATATCTCAAAATTAACAGGTTATACAGATAGAGTCTTTTCATTATTAACTGTTTTACATCAAGTTCATTCACTTAATTTTAAATATGGATTTAATTTAACAAGTAATAATCAAAAAGATGATATTAATGGAACAATTCAAAATAATTATAATGGTTTAAGATTTGAAAAAATCAATGTTATTATTCCTTCAAAAGAAGGTAGTGATGGTGTTAAACTAATTAATGAATTAGATTTCAATTTAAAACAACATGAATCTATCTTGATTTTAGGTATGAATGGTTGTGGTAAAACTTCAATTGAAAGAATAATTGCAGGTTTATGGCCTTTATATGATGGATTATTATCAAAACCTAGTGAAAAAGATATCATTTATTTACCACAACGAGCTTATTTTAGTTATGGTACTCTAAGAGATCAAATAATTTATCCAATGTCATATTCATCGTTTATTAATAATGGATATACAGATTTAGATTTATTCAAGATTTTAAAAGAAGTTAAATTAGAATATTTATTAGATCGTAAAGATTCAAAATGTTCAAATTATCTTGATTCAATTCATGATTGGAAAGATGTTTTAAGTGGAGGTGAAAAGCAAAGAATTCAATTTGCTAAAATTTTATTTAAAAATCCAAAATTTGTTGTTTTAGATGAATCAACAAATGCTATAAGTAGTGATATTGAAGCTTATTTATTTGATTTATTAAGAAAGAAAAAATTTGCATTTATTACTTTATCACATCGTCCATTATTAATTAAATATCATGATTATTTATTAGAAATTCAAAACAATGGTGATTGGGTATTTGATACATTAGGTACAGATTCTGCAATTCTATCAATTGATAAAGAAATTAAAGAAATTGAAGATAAATTAAAAAATGTTAATAATTTAGAAAAGAGAAAGTTAGTTTTGGAAAACTTATTAGATGGACGTGTATCTTCTTCTTCCTTTACATCAGTCAATAAAATTGAAGAAGTTACAAGTAATTAAATCTTTTTTATTAAATAAGTATGAGTTTAAATGCATAGTTTTATTTATATATAATGACGTTTTTATAATGAGTTTTATGAGTATTTTCCCTTTTTTTTTTATATAATTTATATATATCAAATGTGTGTGTGTGTATGAGTGTTTTAAGCTTAAACTTCCCAAGGAAATTTATAATTTGAATCAATTTTATTTTCAAAAACTGATGATAATAATGGATTTGTTTCTTTATAATTATGACTTCTCTTAAATGGATTTCTATTTAATCTTTTTTGCAATAATTTTCCTGATGAACCTAATGGATCTTTAGAAAATAATTCAACAGCATGAATAGTTTCAGAATTTAATAAATCTTGGAAATAATTGATATATTGTTGAGAATCTATTTCAAATGGTGGTGTTGGATCATTACCAATATAATTAACTTTTGTTGTATCAAATTTTAAAGTTGGTAAATGTAATTCCATGAATCTTTTTGTCTTAAAGTTAAAACCAGTAATTGTTATATGTTGTGGGTATCTACCAGTAATCTCAAAAAATCTTGCAATTGAGAATAAAACATTTTCAAAAGAATCTTTAGCGAATTCTTCAGTAGTTATTCTAATTATATCTTCTTTATCATCGTTTTCTTTTTTGGTTTTAATATTAGTACCTTGTAATAAATCCTCATTAATTATACCTAAGTGTTCAGCCAATTGATAATATGATAATGCTTCAGAGACAGGACCAGCCTGTTTTTTAGTTTGCCCACCACTAAAGATTAAGATTGATTTTGGATCCTTCTTCAATTCTTTAATACCCGTCTTGATATGTGATATAAAACATAGATGATCTTTTCCTTCAACTTGGAAAGATTCCAAAAACCAATCAGAGCTTTCAGAACCATCATTTGTATTTTTCCAAATCCCATGGCCAGGGACAATGATAAGATGTGAGTATTCAGTCATTCTATTCTACTTCCCAACTACTACTATTTTAAAAAGCAGTGCCAAAACTATTTCAACACCTTTTTTCTTTTCACAAGCCTAAGTTATTTCCACGTAACAAGCTAAAAAAAAAAAAAAAAAAAAATTCATACAAAAACAAACTTTATTTTATCACCAAACCTACAAACATAATTAGCCCAAGATAGGTCTTTTACTACTAGTTGCGTCCTATTTTTTGTACAACAGAATGTCATCTCTTTCATCCAAACTGAATTTGAAGAAATTGAACCTTCCTCCAGCTACAAAGTTTTTGTTAACTGGTTTAACTTTAGGATCCTTATTATTACAATATGTTAAGATTCAAACATTTAATAGATTGATTGAAGAAGGTGAAAAAGGTTTATTATATGATGATTTATTCATTCCATATTTACAATTAGTACCTAATTTTACATTAAAGAATCCATGGACTGTTCTAACTTCAATCTTTATTGATTTAAAAATTTGGAGATTTATATTATCTTTTATAATCATTGCATTTGCAGGTAGATTTTTAGAAAGATCATGGTCAAGTAAAGAGTTGATTAGATATGTTTTAATAACTGCAGGTTTTTCCAATTTATTAACTTCAGTTTCATTAATTTTCTTAAATATTATCTTTGGTACCCATTTCTTTAACGTTATTCTTGATGGTAATTTACCTGTATTAATTGGTACTTTAGTCGTATTTAAACAATTAATTCCAGAGCATTCAATCGTTCTATTTGGTGGTTTGATTAATGCTAGAGTTAAACATGTCCCATTTGCTACTTTAGTTGTATTATCAATCATTTCAATAATTAATGGTTCATTAATTCCATTTTTACCAAGTTGGATAAGTCTTTTCGTTTCATGGTCATATTTAAGATTTTATCAATCAAACATTGTTGATCCAATGTTACCACAACCAAATGATGTCGTTGGTGTTCAAAGATTAAGAGGTGATGCTTCAGAAACTTTTAAATTTGTTCATTTTTTCCCACAAATTTTAACATCAATTTTATCACCAATCTTTGATCAAGTTTATGAATTAGGTGTTCAATTATTCATCATTCAAAGATTCGATGATAGTCAAATCGAACAAAGTAATATCATTGCAAGCAGAAGATCAACTGGTCAAAATGGTGTAAGTGGTACCGTTGATTCAAGAAATGCTGCTGAAAGAAGAAGACAAGTCGCTTTAAGAGTATTAGAAGAAAGAATAGGTCATGATGATACAAAACCTTCTGGTTCTCCAGTTCCAGTTCCAGCTCCAGCTCCAGCTGCTAACATTGCTTCAAATGTATCAACTCCTCAGCCTTCTGAATCTAAAGAACAAGTCACTGAATCTGTTTAGATTTCTTAACTTAAAATTAAAATTAAAAAAATACCAAAAAAAGAGTACGTTAATGGTCAGGTTATTTGACAATATTGAAGTGTTATCAAGACATTAAGTGTAATATTTAGGATTATTTTGAAATCTATATCTACTTTATGTTTATGAATTGAACACAGCGATGATGTAAATAAATAAATTAAATTATTGAAATCTAATACGTTGCTATATGTAATCGTTAATTTAGTACAAAGATTTATAAAGCACAGATTCAAATTAAATAATATTGTATATATATCCAGATATACATAACTAAATTAAAAAAAAAAACGATCAAAAAAAAGGGTTGTCGATACTGTTTAAGATCAAAAACATAATTGGTATTTGGAACTGGAAGTAAAAAAAAAGTATAAAAAATAAAATAATGAATGAAATGAAATGACAATAATAATAATAATAGTTGATGGTTGATCAAAGTTAATTGTTAAACTTGAAAAAAACCTTTTGACCTCATAAATAAACCCCCTTCTTCTAAACTAATTTATAGAATATGAACTTAAAAAAAATTAAAAATATATATATGAAATCAGACACAAATTAATTAAAAGTTTAGAATAGATTTCAAAAGTCTATTCTGTGAGTTCAATGACACCTGGGATCTTTGATAAATCAAACTCTTCACCTTCACCAAAAGTATTTTCACTTGAATATAAGACATATAAAAACCCATCTTCATCTTTATGTTCTTCATAAACTGAACTCATGGAAGCAGCAGTTGGTGGCAAGATATCATTGACAAAGATAAAGATAGCCTTTTCAGGAGGTAAACGAATTCTCTTTCTTATGACATAAACAAATTGACCAATTGTTAAATCATATGGAACAAGATATTTCTTTTTATCAAGTTCAGGTAAATTTGATTTCTCAGCACGCTCACAAATTATAGGGATACGGTTTTCAAATCTTTGTAGGATTTTAGAAGCTTCAGCCTTTCTCTTTTCTAATGAAATAATGAAGTTCTAGTTAGTATATAGTTCTTATAGTAGCTTTGTCCCTTGCATCATTATGTTTGTTTATACAGAATCTTTTTTTAGTGAGATAACCTTCCTTATCGGGGGTTGATAAGAAACCCACACAAAAACAAAACAAATGCTATAAAGACGTGTTTGAAATATTGAAAACTTACCAAAAGAATGTTCATCCTTAAATTGGAATCTCATAGTACTCAGAAATTAAGAGTAATTTGAATTGGTGTTCTGATATCAAAAATAGCGTGTTAGTAATCTTAATTCTGTGGATTCCTTTGTTTGCTTTGTCACAAACGACGCCCCCCTTAAAAAACCCACATAACACGTCAGATAAACAGTGTTTAGGAGTTTCAAAAAGGTGTAGGAATGAATACTTACTCTGTAATGTTTATTTTTAATGATGGATAGTGTAATTGAGTAGTATGCGTAAAGTTTTGAATCAGTAGGTTAAAGTTGTTGTAAGTTTGTTAATGCTTTTGTATTATTTTGTTAGAAGAAAGGAAATTTTGGTGGCAATTTTTTTTTAGGTTTTGTGGGCCTAAAAAATCACGGTTAAATAGGAATAAAATGGCAGATTATATATGAGAGGAGTATACAAGAAATAATAATGTCAGATAACTTCATCATCTAAGTTTTGAACATTCTTTCAAATATCTGTCACTTCAATTGCTGTTATATATGGTGGTTGTCAACTTTTTTTTTCGGCATACGCTACTGATCACTTTTTGCTGTTAAATTAATAACAAACTCTTTAAAGTAACATCCCTAGAGAATAAAGTTCAATAAGATACTTCTTTTATTTCAAAAAAAGAACATGATCTTTAACTCTGATCTCTGAGATTGCTGCTGTCAGCTCAGTCCTTCATTCAGTCTTTTTTTGTTGCTGATTGCTGGGGGTGTAATAATGATACAGTTTTTATGGAGTTGAAACTCAATTCAGTTTCTGAAGTTCTCTATTATAAAAGAAGTTCAACAGGATTCTTACAATGTCAAATCAATTCAAAACGACAGAATTTTATCTGTTTTTTGAAAATTTAGAAGAATCTGATATAAACGACATAAGATAACTACAAAAAAAGAGGTTAAATATCTAGTTAACATGAATTACTTTAACATTAATGATGAAAAGATTTTATACAAGTTCTAAAGGATAAACATCTTAGATTCTTAAGATTCTTAATTTGAAAATAGTATCGTTAATGTTTTGTTCTTCATCAGCAACAACTTCTTTACCAGTTTCTGAATATGGTTCAACTTCACTCTTTAAGGTCTTAGTTAATAATTCCTTATGAGTCTTGACAACATCTTCAAAGTTAATGGTGTCTTTGACAACTTCATATTGGACTAAAACATCATCAGTAGCTTCTAAACCACCCTTCTTACGTAATCTTTGGACACGGTTAACTAATTCACGAGCTAAACCTTCAGTCTTTAGTTCTGGGTATATCTTGATATCTAGAATAATTAAAACATCTTGATCAGTTCTGACTTCTTGACCATCAGCAGTCTTTTCTTCTGGTAAACCTCTTAAAACAGTTAAATCACCGACAACTAAATCAATACCAGCAACTGTAACCTTACCAGTTGAAGCATATTCTTCAACTTCAGCTGAAGTTAACAATGGTAAAGCATCCTTGACCTTTTTAACATCCTTCTTTAATTTCTTACCTAAGACTGGCCAGTCAGCAACGGCTTTGTATTCAACACCATATTTCTTTTCATCTGATGTAATGATTAAATCACGAACATTTAATTCTTCAATGATGTAAGATTTTAATGATTCAACATCTTCTAAGTATGATTTATCACTATGTAAAATGACTAATTCCTTTAATGGAGTCTTTAATGAAATCATTTTCTTTTCACGAATGTTACGACCTAATTCAATAACTTTTTGCATACGTGAAACAGCAGTTTCAATCTTTTCATCAAATAATTCAGCACGAACAGTTGGATAATGTAAGAAATGAACTGATCTTGTATCCTTACCAAAGGCAAATGATTGTAAAGTTTCTTCATCAAATAATGGTTTTAATCTTAAGTAAACAGTTTCAGCTAAGAATGGAGTAAATGGAGCCATAGCACGAACTAAAACGAATAAAGCTTCAGTTAAAGTGTTTAATGATTTTTTAGTGTCATCAATTGAGACTTCACCTTTTAGACGACGTCTATTGAATCTAATATACCAATTTGTTAATTCATCAATGAAATTTAATAATCTTGGAACAACAGTGTATAATCTGTATTCAGTCATTTCTTCATGAATAAATTTAATTAATGATTGTAAAGAAGCTAAAATCCATTTATCCATAACATTATCAGATTTTAAGTTTGAATCATATTTGAAATCAATATCATCATTCTTCTTTAATAAAGCAATTGAACCTTCCAAGAACTTACAAGAATTCCACCATGGTAATAAAACTTTAGAAACAACTTCTTTAACACCTTCTTCTTTGA
Organism: Ruyongia tratensis; assembly: GCA_030564005.1. Classification (NCBI taxonomy): domain Eukaryota; kingdom Fungi; phylum Ascomycota; class Saccharomycetes; order Phaffomycetales; family Wickerhamomycetaceae; genus Ruyongia; species Ruyongia tratensis. The sequence goes on along the minus strand of JAJMKZ010000007.1, from coordinate 10,053 downwards.
ATTTCAAAGTTTCAGCACGTAAAACTGGTGAGTTGATTAAGTATAATCTCAAAGCATCAGCACCATATTTATCTAAAACAATAGTTGGATCTGGGTAATTCTTTAAACGTTTTGACATCTTCTTACCATCAGCAGCTAAAACAATACCACTAACAATAACGTTCTTATATGGAGCAGTATTGAATAAATGAGTACCTAAAACTGTCAAAGTATAGAACCAACCTCTAGTTTGATCTAAACCTTCAGAAATGAAGTTAGCTGGAAATCTTTCTTTAAATTTGTCTTCATTTTCAAATGGATAATGACCTGAGGCATAAGGCATAGAACCTGATTCAAACCAACAATCAAAGACTTCTTCAACTCTTCTTAAAACACCTTTACCGGTCTTTGATGGAATAGTAATATCATCAATCTTATCACGATGTAAATCAGTAATATCATCTCTACCAGATAATTGTTTTAATTCTTCAATAGAACCAATGCAAACAACTTCTTCAAAATCATCACTAACCCATAATGGGATTGGAGTACCCCAATAACGGTTTCTTGAAATGTTCCAATCACGGGCATTAGCAATCCAATTTGAAAATCTCTTTTCTTTAATAGTATTTGGAACCCATCTAGTCTTTTCAACATTGCTTAACATATCTGGAATGGCATCTTTGATACGAACAAACCAAGCTGGAACAGTTCTATATAATAATGGGGTATCAGATCTCCAACAGAATGGATAACTATGTCTAATTTGAGAATGTAATAAGATTTTACCTTGTTCTGATAAAAATTTAATAATTTTTGAATCTGCATCTTTAACATAGACACCTTCCCATTCTTTAACTTCTTTAGTGAATTTACCGTTATCATCAACTGGATTTGGCGGTAATAAATCAGCAGCGATAACACCAGCCTCAGTGGCTGCGTTAAAATCTTCTTCACCAAAAGCTGGGGCTTGATGAACAATACCAGTACCTGAATCATTAGAAACATAACTAGCGCCAATAACTCTAAAACCAGTGTCTTTGAATTTATCATAGAAATAATCAAATAATGGTTGATATTTAAGACCAACTAAATCTTTACCTTGAATTTTTTCAACAATTTTAAATTTTTCATTAGCTGGTTTTTTATAAAGAGTCTTTAATAAAGATTCTAACAAAATATAATATTTGTCAGCCTTTTCATCATAAATTTTAATATATTCAAAATTTGGATTAACAGCTAAAGCAATATTTGATGGTAAAGTCCATGGAGTAGTAGTCCAAGCAACTAAAATAGTTTGTGGATCATCTAATAATGGGAAAGCAATAGTAACGGCTGGATCAGCAACTTCTTTATAATTCTGTTGAGCTTCAAAGTTAGCTAATGGAGTAGTTAAACCAGTTGAGTATGGCATGACTCTAACACCTCTATAAACTTGATTCTTATCAAATAATTGTTTAAAAACCCACCAAACAGATTCCATGAATTCAGGATATAAAGTTTTATAATCATCATCAAAATCAATCCAACGACCTAAACGACCAATAGTCTTTCTCCATTCATCAGCGTAACGCATAACAATAGCTCTACATTCAGCATTATAGTTAGCAATACCCATTTTCATGACATCTTCTTTACCAGTAATACCTAATTTCTTGTCAATTTCATGTTCAACAGGGACACCATGAGTATCCCAACCAAATCTTCTTTCAACATGGTGACCAGTCATAGTAGCATATCTTGGGACAATATCTTTAATAGTGGAAGCTAAAATATGACCATAATGAGGAGTACCAGTGGCAAATGGTGGACCATCAAAGAAAGAGAATTCAGGTTGATCTTTTGTTAATTCAATAGATCTATGGAAAGCATTAATATCATTCCATAAATCTAAGACTTTTTCTTCTTCCTTTGGGAAAGAGAAAGGACCTTCTTCAGACATTATTTCAATTTTAACAAATTAAAAATTAAAATCTTAATTAAATTATCTAAATAAATTAATTTGATGATGATGTTAGAATTTTTCATCCAATTTTTTTTGCGTTGACTAATATTAATTTTTTTAATTCCGGTTTTCTTTAAAAAAATGAATTCCGACTCACTTTAAATTTTTATTATTATTATTATAATTAAAATTTGAATTTAATGAAAATAAATTGTATTTCAAGTAAAATATAGATGAGTTATCCTCCAAGGACTACTATAATATTTCATAATATACCCAGTAACTGGATTGCAGGTATAGATCTCCAATTTTTTAACACAAATAACATTTTAAGAGGTATTAAGCTAATACCTAATGGGAATCATGTTATTCATTTATCTAAAGATCAATCAAGTATAAGATCAGGATTCTTTATAAATTGTAATGATAATTCAGATTTAAGATCCAATAGAGTATTTATATTTGGTTGGGATGAAATTAATGAAAAGATTGTTTTAAATGAAGAAATTGGTGAATTGAATGTATCTAAAGAAATTGGCAAACTTTCAGAATACTATTCATATATGATCAACTATCCAGATGATGAGAATGGATTAAATTGGCAAAAATTGACTAGTTATTTGAATTATGGACAATTAAAATATATTTTACAAAATAATGGATATATTGATAGCGTTTTAACGTCTATTGAAGAGAATAATATATTGTTAGAAGCATTACAAAAAAGTTCAAAAGAAAGAATTGAAAAGAATAGTAATAAAGGGCTTAATGTTCAAGATCCAATAGTTAATTCAATCATTGATCAATCAAATGAAGAGATAAGGTACACATTAATTGACTTTAAGAAATCTATAAGGAAAGAAATTGAATTTAAGACTAAAGATGCATTAGATAAATCATGGTTTTTTAAAGAAATTTTATCAAGTGGGTATAATTCAAATTTTGAATTACTATTAAGTGAATTCCAACTATGTTTCATAAATTTTATTATATTTGCAAATTATAGTAGTTCAATTCAATGGATGAAGATACTTAAATTGATTACAAGTTGTAGATCAATTTTAGATAATGAGAATTTAAAAATGATTGATAATTTTGAAAGATTTTTAAAAGTTTTATATGATCAATTTGATAATTTACCAGTTGAATATATTGATGAATTTAATCTTAAAGAAACAGATTTAAATAATTTTATATCAGAGATTGAGTATAATTGTAAAGATCTTAGATTAAATAAATTAGTTAAGACTATTATTGAGATTAAATTGTTATTACAAGTTAAGTTTGGGATTGTTATTTCAGGACTTCAAGAAGATTTTGATGAAGAAGCACCTGTAATTGTTGATATATAATGGTATAATTTACAATATAGTATTTGGTTTGAACTTTTAATATTTTAGTAGTAACTTTTTTGTGTCAAAAAAGCTTGAGTACTAAAGTGAAAAAAAAATTTTCAGTCAAAATTGATCTTTCAAAGTAAATGTAAAACCAAAGAACAAATAACAAACTATGTAGAATTCTCTAGAAACCTAATTAATAAACAATCCACCATTACAATTGATATTGATATCTGAACTGCCTTCACACCACTTTCTTTAACAGAACAAAAACAAAATTAACTCATCTGGCTCAACAGCAAAACTTGGGAAAACTGTTGAATGAAAAAGAGCAACAACCAGAAGCTAAAAAAGCACAATCAACTAAACCCATAATACAAACTTTACTAATCACAAGACTTAATTTAATACACATCATCATAACAGGTTTCTTCTCATCATTGCTGTTTCCAAAAGTTTCCAGAACAAAATCTGCCACAAAATTCTAAAAATCTCCAGAAATCGAATTTGGAACTTTTTAGAATTTTCTGGAGAATTAAAAATAACAAAGAAATAAAAATAAATCAAATTAATTATGAAGGCAAAAAAAAACTATTTAAAGGATGTATTTCTTCCTTTTTTAATTAAAGTTTTATTTTATTTTGTTCATTAACAATTAGTTTATTTTTTAAACTTTCATATTTAATTTACAATAACAAATTAGAAAAAACATGCCAAACGCTGTCGGTATAGATTTAGGTACAACATATTCTTGTGTTGCACATTTCACAAATGATCGAGTTGAAATCATTGCTAATGATCAAGGTAACAGAACCACTCCTTCTTATGTCGCCTTCACTGACACAGAAAGATTAATTGGTGATGCTGCTAAGAATCAAGCTGCTATGAATCCAGCTAATACTGTCTTTGATGCTAAAAGATTAATTGGTAGAAAATTTGATGATCCAGAAGTTGTTAAAGATGTTAAACATTATCCTTTCAAGGTTGTTAAAAAGGATGGTAAACCTTCAATTGAAGTTGAATTCAAAGGTGAAACTAAAAACTTTACCCCAGAACAAATCTCTTCAATGATCTTATCTAAAATGAAGGAAACTGCTGAAGCTTATTTAGGTTCTGATGTTAATGATGCTGTTATTACTGTTCCAGCTTATTTTAATGATTCTCAAAGACAAGCTACTAAAGATGCTGGTTTAATTGCTGGTTTAAACGTTTTAAGAATTATCAATGAACCAACTGCTGCTGCCATTGCTTATGGTTTAGATAAAAAGGGTGCTGCTGATCATAATGTTTTGATTTTTGATTTAGGTGGTGGTACTTTTGATGTTTCATTATTATCTATTGATGATGGTATTTTTGAAGTTAAAGCTACTGCTGGTGATACCCATTTAGGTGGTGAAGATTTTGATAACAAATTAGTTGATTTCTTAGCTGCTGAATTTAAGAGAAAGAATAAAAAAGATATTACTTCAAACCAAAGATCATTAAGAAGATTAAGAACTGCTGCTGAAAGAGCTAAGAGAACTTTATCATCATCTGCTCAAGCTTCAATTGAAATCGATTCTTTATATGAAGGTATTGATTTCTATACTTCAATTACTAGAGCTAGATTTGAAGAATTATGTTCAGAATTATTTAGATCAACTTTACAACCAGTTGAAAAAGTTTTAACTGATTCAAAATTAGATAAATCACAAATTGATGAAATTGTTTTAGTTGGTGGTTCAACTCGTATTCCAAAAATTCAAAAATTAGTTTCAGAATTCTTTAATGGTAAAGAACCAAATAGATCAATTAACCCAGATGAAGCTGTTGCTTATGGTGCTGCTGTCCAAGCTGCTATTTTAACTGGTGATACTTCTTCAAAGACTCAAGATTTATTATTATTAGATGTTGCTCCATTATCATTAGGTATTGAAACTGCTGGTGGTATTATGACTAAATTAATTCCAAGAAATACAACTATTCCAGCTAAGAAATCTGAAATTTTCTCAACTTATGCCGATAATCAACCAGGTGTTTTAATTCAAGTCTTTGAAGGTGAAAGAACAAGAACTAAAGATAATAATTTATTAGGTAAATTTGAATTATCAGGTATTCCACCAGCTCCAAGAGGTGTTCCACAAATTGAAGTTACTTTTGATATTGATGCTAATGGTATATTGAATGTTTCTGCTGTTGAAAAGGGTACTGGTAAATCATCAAAGATTACAATCACTAATGATAAAGGTAGATTATCAAAAGAAGATATTGAAAAAATGGTTGCTGAAGCTGAAAAATTCAAAGCAGAAGATGAAAAGGAAGCTGAACGTGTTCAAAGTAAGAATGGTTTAGAAGCTTATGCTTATTCATTAAAGAATACTATTAGTGAAGCTGGTTTCAAAGAAAAGGTTGATGCTGCTGATGTTGAAAAATTATCAAAGGAAATTGATTCAACAATTTCATGGTTAGATGAATCACAAGCTGCTTCATTAGATGAATATAAAGATAGACAAAAGGAATTAGAATCAATTGCTAATCCAATTATGACTAAGTTCTACCAAGCTGGTGGTGCTCCTGCTGGTGGTGCCGCTCCAGGTGGCTTCCCAGGCGCTGCTCCAGGTGGTGCTTCCTCTGAAGGTGACAATGGTCCAACTGTTGAAGAAGTTGATTAAATGTAATTTTAGTCTTTTTAATGAGTTATTTTGATGATCCTTTTATTTCATTTCATATTTTTAAAATAAACTTTACTATTTTAGTTAGTTTGTTTGTTTTTTTTTGTCATTTTATTTAAATACTTAATTTTATACTAATATAAAAAAATTTTTTATATATTAAAATTTATTAAGATTCGTAGTTTTTCTAATTTCATTATTAATTTAAATTTAATCATTTTTTTAAATGTTTTCTATAATTAAAAATATAAACTAAAGAAAGAAGTCATTTTATCTATTTTTACAAAATTTTTAGACTAATAAAGCTTCACCACCTTCATATAATTGAGAAGTATTAATTTTTTTCATTTTCAATTTGATCAATTGCCTTTTTTGCAAAAGTTGTTGTGTTTATTCTTTTATTAATAGTTGGTGAATTAAATTCTTTACAGTTTTTTTTTTTTTTTTTTTTTTTTTTTCATAAATTTTAACATATACTTTAAAATTATAAATTGAATCATTTGGGTATCTTTGGTAAATTAACATTAAACATTTGAATCTTTAAACATCAACAACTTTAACATCATAATTTCTAATTTCTAACAATGCTAAACAGATTAATGTTAAAAAATTGTAATTGAGTTTCATCTGTAATATCTCTGTACAATGAATCAAATTTAAGATACCTGCATTAATAATTATAAAGATAATCTAATTTATTTTCATTTTCTTTATAAATTTTATCCCTTATTGATTTGATATCTTCAATTTTTGTAACATTGACAATTTGAATTATAAAAACTTTATTAAACTCATGAATGATATCATTAGAAAACTTAACATCTGATGCATTATTAAATTCAAGTGCCAATAATTCCTGAATTACAACCTGTGATGAAAGCTACTTTTTGTCTAATGGATAATGCACTCATTTTTCTCAGCTCAATACAGTGTTTATTCAAGTGCTAAACACTTTCCATCAGAGGTTCAAACTTAGTTTTAAACACCTTTTAATAGATGAATTAAAAAAAGTTGGTGATTTTTTTTTTTTTTTTTTTAAGTTAGCAATTTAAATTTGGCGCAAAATAAATCCACTAATTTCCTAATTTGGCGCATTAATTCGAAAAATTTCCCTTTTTGAAGATAATTAAACCGTTTTAGGTAATCAGATAACATAAAATTCTTCTTTTGTACAGCTCTACGCCAAACGAGTCCAAGATTAGAAATTTTGCGCAGTTTCATCTTTTTTCTTCGAGATTTTTTCTTTTCCTTTTCAGAAAAAATTAAGGAGAGAGATTTCATTTTTTTATAATCTTTTTTATAATAATCAGAATTTCAATTTATAGATTACTTTTAATTATTCCAATCGTTAGTTTAAATTAGAACTGGTTTCTTAATTATTTTGCATTTGAAAAGATTAGAAAGCAAAATTCATAGTTATACTACAGTAAATTATTAAGATTTAACATACAATCTTATTCAGTGGAGCAAAAAGCAATTTTGTCCCCCTTTTTATTTAATATATTTTTTTTTTAACAAATAAGATATATCTTTAATTAAGTTTTTAATTCAATTCCAAAATATCATTTTTGAAAAGTATAACTGGTTTTACATTTTTAAAATTTGTTTTGTGTTTTTACCCCTTATATTTAATTATACAATAAGTACCATTTGATTTAACAAAATGAGTGCTACTACTGAGCCTGTTCCAAAGAAATCTGCTTTAAAGACTGCTTTACATTTTGGTAAAGATAATAGTGTTAAATATAGATCACCTTTCAGATCTTTTAAATCAAAAAGTGAGAAAGTTGATAAAGATGAAGATACAGTTAAAGTTCCAAATAAATTATTTTCTAAATTAGATTATAATGTTAAAAGGGAATTAAGTACAGTTGAAAGTAATATTAAAAGATTATCATCACAAAAGAAACAACATGAAGACTATGTTAAAAGAGAAAATGATTTTGCAGCTTCACAATTAGAAAAACAAAAAGCTGCCTTAGAAAAAGCTCAAGAAGCTGAAAAATTAAAAAAAGAAGCTTATGCTGAAAATACTGCTAAATTTGAAGCTGAAGAAAAGGTTAAAGATGAAGAAAGAGCTGCTGCTAAATTAGCTAAAGATGAAGAAGCTGTTAAATTAGAAAAAGAATTCGATGCTCATTTACAAGCACAAAAAGAAGAAACTGCTAGATTATTGGCTTCAACGGAACCAAAAGAAGAAGAAGAAGAAGAAGAAGAAGAAGAAGAAGAAGAAGAACAAGAACCAAAGGAAGAAGTTGAAGAACTAAAGGAAGAAGTTGAAGAACCAAAGGAAGAAGTTGGAGAACCAAAGGAAGAAGTTGAAGAACCAAAGGAAGAAGTTGAAGAACCAAAGGAAGAAGTTGAAGAACCAAAGGAAGAAGTTGAAGAACCAAAGGAAGAAGTTGAAGAACCAAAGGAAGAAGTTGAAGAACTAAAGGAAGAAGTTGGAGAACCAAAGGAAGAAGTTGAAGAACCAAAGGAACAAGTTGAAGAACCAAAGGAAGAAGTTGGAGAACCAAAGGAACAAGTTGGAGAATCTAAATCAATTGAAGATCCAGATGCTACTGTTGATGCACCATTATCAAATGTTGAAGATGGTACAAGTACTGAAGAACATCCAATTTCAAAACCTGTTGAAGCTGAGGTTGAAGAAACGAAAGATGAAACTGAAGAAACTCCAATCACTGAAGAAGAACCAATTGAAGTTAAAGCTACTGAAGCTGAAGCCGCTCAAGTTATTGAGGTTATTGAAACTCCAGAAGCTACTGAAGAAGTTAAAGAAGTTGGAGAAGAAAAAGAAGCTACTGAACCAACTGAAATCGCACCAAGTGAACCAGCTGAAGAAAAAGAAGTTGAAGAAAAAGAAGTTGAAGAAAAAGAAGAAAAAGAAGAAGAAGTTGCAGAACCTGTTGAAGAACCTAAAACATCAACTAAGAAATCAACAGATGTTAATAAAGCTAATGATGATAACGTTGGTGAATTACAAAAAGTTTTATCAAAAGTTTTATCAATTAGTAAACCAAGACCAGGTAGTAAAGTTGTTGATAATGAAGCCAAAAAGACATCAAAACCTGTTGTTATTACAGGTCCAAAATTATTCAGTCTTTTTAAAATTCGTCATGGTGTTCCACCAACGAGTGTTGGTACTGTTGAAACTTCAGGTTCTCCTATTGCTATTGCTCCTCCAGCTGGTGGTGCTAAAGATAAAGCAACTGTTAAGAAAGAAATTGATAAAAAGGAGAGTAAACATAGATATGTTTTACAACAAATGAAGCAAAAATCAGATGCTAAATTAAAGAAGATTGAAGCAGATTATGATGAAAAGATTAATAAATTAAAGGCTGAAATTTCACAAATTGAAAAAAGTATTGAAAGTAATGAAGAGAGTGTTAATAAAGAAATCAATAATAAGATTGAAGGATTAACTAAGAAGAAGAAACAAGTTAATGATGAAATTGAAGAAACTAGAGTTAAAACATTAGAAGAGATTGAAACTACAAAGACTTCAAGTTTACAAGAAATTCAAGATTTAAAGAAGAAACAAATTGAAACTCAAGAAATTATTAAAACATTAGAAGTTTCAAAAGAAGAATCAAGTGAAAAATTAAATGAATTAAAAGTTGAAATTGAAGCTTTAGAAACAAAGATTATAGAAGAACAAACTCAAATTGATGAATCTTCAAAAGAACATGAAGAAAAATTATTAGAAATTACTAAATTAACTGAAGAAAGAGATGAAATTTTAACAAAGATTGAAGAATCAAAAATGAAATTAGAAGAATCAAATAAAGTTATTGATAGTTATACAAATAAAACTTATTTAACTGAAATTGATGGAATTAATGAAGAAATTTCAAAAATTAAATTAGAAATTGAAACAACAAAGAATAAAAAAGAATCATCAATTTTAGAACTAAAAAAATTAAAATCTGAATTAATAACTAAACAAGAAGATGAAGAAAAAGAAAAGATTAATAATGAACAATTAACTGAATCTTTAGATTTAAAAGTTTCTAAAATTGATGAAGTTAAATCATTAATTGAAGAGAAAGAATTAGAAGTTGTTAAAGAAGAACCTGAAGAACATTAAGAACATGAAGTAGTTGAAAAGACTAAAGAAACTAAATCTACAGAACCAGTT
>JAJMKZ010000006.1:45018-64774 GCA_030564005.1 Ruyongia tratensis | reverse complement strand
GAAAGTCTTGAAAAGAATGAATTAGCATATTTAAATTCTTTATATGAAAATGAAAATTATGAAGAACAAGAGGAAGTTAACATGGTCACTCAAAATCAAATTTCAACTCTTGATAAACATCAGTTTTATCTCGATAGCGCTTCAACCATTCATGATATAAATTCTGTTGACCCACTTATCCAATGTACGTCCAGTTAAGACAATTGCTGTTGGTATTGGAGGTCCAACGTCCATTGTTCCTGCAAGTGATTTAAAACTAGAAAAGTTAACTTTAACAAACGTCAAAGTCATCAAAAATGTTAAGAGAAATCTGATTTCTATTCCTCTTTTAACAAATGAAGGTTATTCTGTCACTTTAGATCAAAATTCTGGTTTTATAATTTTATAATCTATAACTACTACTGCAAGTGAACTTAAAGTAAACCTATAACTTATATTTATAGAAAAGGGTTTAGTCTATACAAAATATATAAGAAAAGAAGTGGGAATTACATTCTTTAAATATTCGATGAATATAAATAGAATTCTAATATATGTAGCTTAACATAAATCTTAACATATAACCAAATATGGTACATCTGTTGCTAAGTTGGTTCAAGAAAACAAGTTTTGGAAAATTGCATATTTCATTAATCATGAAGAGATCGTTTGTTTCACTCAAAATGAACAAGATGAAAGAATTAAACTTATTCACCAACAGAACAATCATAGCAGCATCAAACAAACATATCATCTAATGAAAGATCATAAAAATCCACCAACAGTTAAAGATGTTACCAAGGTCTTAAATCAGTGTTTCACTTGTAAGAGTGTGGTTAAATTAAATCATGGAAAATCATTAAAAAGATCATGTCATATTGGTGAGATTCTTCAAGCAGATATAATAGGACCCATCTCAAGTACATATTGTTTAATTTTAAGTGATAAAGCTAGTGGATATACTGTGGTTAGATTGTTGCAAAATAGAAAATCTGTATCCAAAATAGTGATTCAAATGTTAATGTTTATCCAAGGTGTTTTAAAACTCAACAGCCTTTCAATTGTATCATTTGCTGCTGATAACGAATTTAATACAAAGAGCTTGAACATATGGCTCGAAGAACAAGCGATTCAACCTCGTTTTTCAGCTCCTTACAGCAGCTACCAAAATGGCAGCGCTGAAAGGTTAAATGGTGTTTTGCAAAATAAATTAAAATTAGCTTTAAATCATAGCAAAATCCCATTGCGTTATTGGCCAAACGTTTTTCAACATATTGTGCTTCAACATAATCTATTACCAAATTCATCATCTTTAGCTTCACCATAAGAACAAATTCGTTTCACTCAAAGAAAGGTACAATTTAAAGGTGTTATTGGCTGTCAAGTTTTTACCAAGAATCATACAAGAAATTTGAAGTTAACCACAAGTGATTATGGAGTGTATTTCTTGGATACAAACATACCGCTAAAAGCGCTTCAATTTTATTACCAACTGGTGTTATTGTCCAAAGTTCAGCCTTTAATTTTCTTGAATCAGCTTTTCCTTTTCATAACAAGAAATTTCTAGAAGGGTTTCTACAAGAAGAAGATGGAAATGATTTTTACAGTTATGGTTCAGACTACTACCTCAAATGCTACTTGTGAAACTACAGATGTTCCAAATGATGAAAATGACAAAGTGGTGATAGTGAAACTGTTGAGATTTATATTAAGCTAACTGCTGCTGATGCTTCAACTGATAATGCAACTACTTCGACCGCTGATGTTTCCACAGGCTCTCCATATAATTTCCCAGTTGAAATTTTTGAACCTTTTAATACACCTATGAGTGGAATTCATAAACCACTATTTTAAAAGAGACTACTTTCACGAGATCCATTAAATCTGTTGACAAATCTTCCAAAAATCCAGAGAATAAAAGAAAATCAAGTATTATTAACAGCAGCTGGTCTTTTACCTGATGAAATGGTTGAGATTTATGTTAAGCTACATATATTAGAATTCCATTTAAATTCATTGAATACTTAAAGAATGTGTTTCCCACTTTCTTCTGGTATATACTTTGTATAGATTTTTACCCTTTGCCATAAATATAAGTTTATCTCAATAATTATCTAGTACAAGTTAATTTTCCATTAAATTTATAAAAGTGGTTGACTATTTACTAACTTAAATTCAACATATGGCTTGATCAAGAGAGCATCATCTTAACCAGAACTAACTAGAACTTCAAGTGGTTACTATCTTGCATATATAAACTTCTTTAAGAGAAATTCAATTCAAATATTTGTTTTTTAGCAGAAAAAATTTTATATTATGTTGTAGTATTCAGGGTTCCAGTTTTAATTTATGAGGTGTTCTAATGTTCAGTTTTAAGATTACATCCAGACATTATTTACGCTAAAAGTTGCCACCAACACGCATTTATTACTTTATTTAGGGTTTAATGCCTGCTTTTTGGATCAGTAAACTATAGAGTGTATTGTAATAGTTGTTATAAGAAGATATGATTCAATAAAGTAGAAACAAATTATAAAAAATAGAGGGAAATTTTGATTTTAACACAATTGACCATTTACCCTATTACTTAAAGAAGCAATTGAAAAGGTTAAAAGATAAGGATTTAGGGGTTTATACAGCATAGTTATGATAAAGATAGTTATCTCATCTTAAATCAATTTCCCAAAACCATGTATACTACAAAAGAACTAATCTGTCATAATTTAAAACCAGGCATCAAAAAAAGGGATTTTATATAGACCTCAAAACATACAGATCTAACCCTTTAAAAATTTGAGCCAAAATGCTGGTTACAAAGAAAAAGTCAAGCTCTCAAAAAATAGAACAAACTATTCTTGGTGTGATAGAGAATGATACCAAGATCTATCATAACTCAAACAAATTATACTCATTTAAAACTGAAAGTAGCAACAAAAATCATAAAAACTTCAAACTAAAAGAAAAAAAAAAAAAAAAAAAAAAACACCAAAAAAAAAAATCTAAGTCTGTTTTGTTTTGTTTCTCTTTAAATAAAAACAACAACTTCAAATACTTTCAAAAAAAGACAGAAAAGAAAAGGTGGTGACATCAAAACTGTTCCTCATCTCACTTTTTCCCATCTCCTGCAAATTTATAAGCTCCCGCCCAGTCTCTCCTTTTTCCTCCCTTCAATTCTCAATTCTCAATTCTCAATTTTTTCACTCCCCTTTTTGGTTTTGATTTGAACAACAACTCTTATTACTTGAATTCTTCTACAAAAAGGTATCTTTAACGCCCTTTCTTGTGTGTCTACAGTGTCAATATCATATAAATTTGCTCTTAAGTCGTTAACCATCACTCTCAATCCCCAATACCTCAATTTCCTCATTTTCTTCATCTTTTTTTAAAGCTGATATTTATATTTAGATCTCAAATCTGATTCAAAAAAAATCAAGGAACAAAAAAAAAGACACCAAAAATTTTTTGAGAAAAAAACAAGAAAACATAATTATATTTGAGGACAGATCCACCTAATTGTCTTAATTTATTCTACCTCATTACTTTCTACATTCAATTTTCATAAAGACATCTATTTTTTTTTCAAATCAATTTCGCCTTCAAAAAAGAATCTCCCAAAAAATTCGTTGCCTATTTTTTTGAACTAAAATTGATATACTAAAATAAACTAAAAACAGCAGAAAAAATTTTGAATAAAGCATAAAATGTCTAATATAAATCCAAATCCAAAGTCTCCCTATATATCAAATCCAAATTCTTCTTCTTTTCAAATTCCTGGTGCATTTGATTCAAAAATGGAACAACGTTTACAACAACAGAAGCAACAACGATCTCATATACATCAACATGCATTGAATATTCAGAATCAAGAACCTCAATCTATTTCTAGAAAACCTATACAGCGGCAGCTTCAACAACAACAATTGCAGCAGCAGCATCATCACCAACATCCGCATAATCATTCACATCCACAACAACAATTACATAAATCCCCTATAAAACCTACACTAATTACACCTAAAAGTCCTATGAAATCATCAACTAATAACACCACACAAGCATCTAATAATTTAACTATAAATGACAATTATTTATCAATGATAGCTCCTGTACCTGCTCAATCAACTCCAAGAAGGTTTAAAACTCCTCCTCCAACTTTTAATAATAATAATCAAATACACTCAAGTACAGATAATAATAACAATAATAATAATAATCAATCACTAGCATCATCATCAATTCATAATTCTAACTTAATTTCTTCTAATAATAATAATAATAATAATAATAATAATAATAATAATAATAATAATAATAATAATAATGATAATAATAATAATAATAATAATAATAATAATAATAATATCATAAATTCATCCTCATCTGCATTAACAACAACAAATTCAACTAATAAAAATATTTCAAATACTCACACTTCAACATGTTGTGTTTGTAAAAATAGTATAACAACAAAATCTGTTAAAGCTCTTGGGAAAAGATATCATACAGATTGTTTTAGTTGTAATGATTGTGGTACTGCAATATTATCAAAATATTTCCCATTTGAATTAGAAACCGGTGAAAAATTACCACTTTGTGAAAAAGATTTTTATAAAAGACGTGGTTTAATTTGTTGTGTTTGTGGTTCTTATTTAAAAGGTCTTCATTATACCGTTTCTGGTAGAAAATATGATCCTGAACATTTTTGTTGTAAAATTTGTAATAAAAATTTTGATACAGACTCAGATTTTTATAATTATAATAATGATATTTATTGTCATTATCATTTTTCAAAATTCTTTATTGAACATTGTGAAGGTTGTGAATTAGCTATTTTAAATCAATATGTTCAAGTAATGAGAGGTGGTATAAATCAAAAATGGCATGTTGAGTGTTATATGATTCATAAATTTTGGAATGTTTCGATAAAACCTTCAACTTTAGCAATTCAATCATTCCCAAAATTTGATCCAACACCTGAAAATTTGAAAAATTTAAAAGATATTAATCCAAATCCTGATGAATTATTAATTATTCAAAAAATTTCAAATGAAAAAATTTCAAATATTTGGAATGTTTTATATAAATTTGAAGGTGATACTGCTTCTTGTATCTCTGATATGTTAAAATTTGCAACTACTCATGAATATAAAAAAGGTTTGCAAACAACCACAAAATTGGTTTTAAAAATTAATTGTTTATTTAAAGCTATTGAATCTTTACATAGATTAGGAATTGAAAATATGAATTTTAATAATAAGAATGATATTACTACACCTATTGATAATGATAATAATAATGACAATAATGATGATGATGATGATGATGATGATGATGATAATAATAATAATAATAATAATAATAATAATAATAATAATAATAATAATAATAATAATAATAATAATAATAATAATAATAATAATGATAATAATAATATTAATTCAAGTGATGAAAATTTATCTAATACAACTAATGAAAAGATTCATTTCCAAATCTTAAGAAAAGAACCAAGAAATTTATCTTCAAAAATAATGATTTATTTAGCAGTTTTAAGAAAAGCTTGTAAAGGTCAAACAACAAGTTCAGAATCTCAAAAAATTATTTTAAATGCTGCTACTGGTTTAGCACAATATTTAAAATTATTAATTAGAAATGGTCTTAATAATTCATTATTATATGGTAAATTAGTTCATTCTACAAATGCTTTAGATAAATTCTTAAAAGAAGTTTCAAAACATGAATTAATTCCAAATGATCCATTAGATTCTTTAGATATTTCAATTGATGCTTCAGGTGTTTGTTTCCAATGTGAAAATCCGATAGAGGATGAATGTGTTCAATTCCAAGATTATAGATGGCATTTAGATTGTTTAAACTGTTCAATTTGTTTCAAAAATTTGGCTCAATTTGATGGTATAACTGATGCTTCTTTTAATGTTAAAACTCAAAAAGCTTATTGTGCTAAATGTGCTTTAACTGATAAAGATTCAAAAATTGGGTTTAAATCTGTTAGTAAATTAATGCAATTTAGTTATTTATTAAAAATTGCAATTGTTAGATCAAAAGCAGTTTTAGATTATGAATATGAAGAAAATCCAGAGTTATTGAACCAAAAACAAGAACAGTATAGATTACAACATGAACAAAAATCACAACAACAACAATATAATGGTGGTGGTTCTGATAATCAAGATCTTTCTAATAGTATTTTTAAAGCTAAGAATTATACAAGGACTTTAAACGATATTAAAAGATTAAAATCTACTAGACAAGATACAAAAGTTGAATTTTCAAATAGACAATCTGAAGTTAGAAAATCAAATGTTGTTGAATCTATGGATAGAACTGATATAATTGATCCAAATTCTAATACTAATTCGGGTTCTGGTTCTTCAGTTAATTTATTGAAGAATGAGCCTTCAGCTCAACCGCTTCCTCCATTACCATCAACATCAGCAACTCAAAACGTCAATAGTAGTGATAGTTTTATTTCAAGACAACGTATAACAGTGGAAGATGAACCTTTCCAAAAACCAACAAAACCAATTGGTAATCAAAGCAGTTTATCAAATAATGGTATTAATAATACTAAATCCAATAATACAATGTATTCTAATAGAAATACTGATCTTAATACTGAAAAAGAGCTTACATTAGATGATATTCCAAGAATTGTTGCTACTGAACAAGCAAGAGAATCAAGATTTTATCAAGAACCTAATTCTAATAGTGATTTTAAGAAAAAGAATGATTCTTCAAGTACAATGATTAATAGTTCAAAGAATAATGTTGCTTTTTCTACAACGGATGATTCAAGAAATGTTTCAGATTCTTTCAAAAATAAAAATCGTTCTAATAATATTAATTCGAATATTCAAAAAGGATTTTATGAGGAATCATCACCATTCAGCTCACATAAATATTATTCACAATTAACAAATCAAGAAAAGATTTTATTAGATCATGTCTCTGTTACTTTATTACGTCAATTAGCTAATGATAATAATCTGGAAGAGATTGATGCATCAAAGATTATTGATTTAAAAAAAAACCCAAATTTCTGGAAAAAATTAATTGGTAATGATAAGAAATCTTCAAGTTCTTCATCTAATATAAGTTCTTCAGCTAATGCAAACAACAATGGTCCTAGTATTGGTTGTAATGCTGCCGGTGGTTCTTCTAATAGTTCAAGTCATCCTTCAAATCCATCTTCAGGTTCTGGTATAGCTTCAACTAAAATATTTGGTGTAGAATTAAATGAAGTTACTTTTAAAACAGGTGTTGAATCATCACAAAGTAATGGTCCTGAAAGAGTTCGTATTCCATTGATTATTGAAGATTTACTAACAGCTTTATATCAAAAGGATATGAGTATTGAAGGTGTATTTAGAAAGAATGGTAATATTAAGAGATTAAAAGACGTTACTCGTGAAATTGATTTAAATCCAACTAATTTCCAAACTAATCTATTTGATGAAAATGTTATTCAATTATCTGCATTACTTAAGAAATTTTTGAGAGAAATGCCAACTCCTTTATTAACTTTTAAATTATATGAAACATGGTTATCATCACAAAGAGCTACTAATAGAGCTTTGAAACCAATTATTACTGAACTTTGTTATTCTTTATTACCAAAGACTCATAGAGATTTAACAGAAGTATTATTATTTTTCTTTATGTGGGCTTCATCTTTTTCACATTTGGATGAACAAAGTGGTTCAATGATGGATATTCATAATTTATCAACTGTTTTAGCACCAAATATTTTATACGCTAAACCAGCTTCTCCTAGTTCAGCTGGTGATAAAGGTGCTAATAGTTCTGGTGATTTTGCAAATACCTATTATGATGCATTTAGTGAAAATGAAGGTGAAAATTATCATTTAGCTATTCATGTTGTTAGTTATTTGATTACTCATAATGAAGAGTTAATCATTGTTCCTCCTTATTTATTATTAATTATGGATTTATGTACATTTGAAAAAGATATTGAAAGTTTAACATCAAAAGAAATCTTTAGTAAAGTTGAATCAGTTTTAAGAAATCATAAAGAAGTTTATTCAAGAATAAATAAACGTTATGGGCATACATTGTTCAAACGTTAAATCATAACTTTTACAATTACAATCAATCACATTGACTTCTTTTTTTTTAATTCACAAAAGAGATAATTTATTCAATATCACAATTATTTTTAACCAAGGACTCTTTAAAATTTCGTATAAGTTCAATTTCTACTTGAATAAAAATATAATTTAATAATGTCATTAGATATTATTTTTTTAAAATCATTTATTAACGTAGCCTCATTAAAAAATTTTCTTTCTTATATATAGTTAACCACAATCATACCAGCAAAATTTCTTCAATAAGCTTCAATTCATCATCATTCAACATAGAAGAAGCTCTAAATTGTTCCATTTTCCAAACCTCTTTATCATTAATAACATCATAAGAACTATTTGAATTAGAATAACTATGACTATTTCTATTAACAACTGAATGATTTATACTTTCAATATAAGAATTAAAAAATTCAATAGTTGGTAATAACCCATATTCAGATTCTTCACTTTCAAAAATTCTTGAATGTTTTAAAAAATTATTAATATCAGAATGTCTTTGTTCATTAATTGAATTATAAATATTTAATTTTGAAGATTCTAAAAGATCATTTAATTTTAAAAGTTTTTCAAAAGAAGCTTTATAAAATGGAATTTTTTCATTTAAAATTTTATTTCTTAATAAAAATAAATGATTTAAATTTATTTTAATATTTGTTATTATATGTTGTTTATAATTTAATGGTAAAATATCTGGTTCTAATAAGATTAATGAAATTGAAATTTGAATAAAATTAATTATAAAATCTAGAATTTGTAAATTACAACCAAGATATTTTAAAAATTTTAAATTTTCATTTTCTTCATCATTAGCTTCATTATTCAAATTATATCCATATAAAGATTTTAATTTATTATATCTATTAAAAAAACTTTCAATTATTGATATAAAAATTAACCAAATACCAAAATTTGATTCAACTTTAAACATTTTTTTATATAATTGAAATCTTGTAAATAAAATTTGAAAATATAATAAAGTACCTTGAAAATTTATAATTATATCATTTTTTGGATTTAATAAATTAAAATTATACGGAATTTGAAAATTTTTTAATTCTCTATCAATTCTAATAATTTTTTCAAAAAAATTTAAATCTCTAAAATTAATATTTGGTATAATATTACAAAGTTTTGTTAATTTTGCAATTTGAGTAAAAATTGAATCATAACTTGAAGAAATTTCAGCACTAATAAAAGCTTTTAAAACATGAGAATCTTTATCATAAGAATTATTGGATTCTAATTTAATCATTGTTGGTAAATTATATTTAATTGAATTAAAAGTATCATTATAACAAATTAACCACCATAAAATTTGAGAATTTTCAACTTCAAGACTATTTTTTGGAATTAAATTTGTTTGAATTTTTAAAATATAAGAAATTGTAATTAATTTAGAATTTAATAAAATTAATTTATTTTTATTATTTTGTAATTTTAAATATTGATAATGTAATAATAAAATTTTTAAATGTAATAAATTTAAATTTTCTTTAAAATTAATTAAATTTTCTAAAGAATTTTTTGAAATATTAAATAAATTTTTTGAAATAAATTTAACATTATATGGTAATATATTTAAATCTTTTTCAATTAAATCTAAAGGATAATGCATTATTGTAATTGAACAAATAATTGAAATTAAAGATAATATATTTACTTCTTCATTATTTAAACTTGAAATTATTTCTTGTGGTTTTGATGAAGAAAGTTGATTTGTTATTAAAGTTGATGAAGTATTATTATTTGAAGATAAATCTGAAGTTTTAAATAATAATCTTTGAACTTTATTAAAATCTAATTGTTTTTCATCAATTATTTTAAACATTGGATTAATATATTTTTTAAAATAATTAAGAATAATATTTAAAGAATTTATATTTGGTAATGATTCTAAATATTCATTAAAAGTTTTTAATTTAAATAAAGCATCTGAACTTAATAAAGATAATTTTGTATAATTTGTTGTTAAATTATTATTTTGTAAATTTGTAGATATTGGAAGTGTATGAGAATTTAAATTATTTTGCTTTGATAAAGGTATAGTATTAATATTTGAATTTTTGGGGAAATTAGATTTGTTTTGTTGTTGTAAAGTTGGTATATTCATATTAATACTAATTTGAGGATCAGGTAATTGTTTTTTTGATTGTAATTTTAATTCAAGAGATAATAATCTATCAGTTAAAGCAGATACAGTTTTTTTTAAATTTTCAACTTCTTTGT
Source organism: Ruyongia tratensis (assembly GCA_030564005.1). Lineage (NCBI taxonomy): Eukaryota > Fungi > Ascomycota > Saccharomycetes > Phaffomycetales > Wickerhamomycetaceae > Ruyongia > Ruyongia tratensis. Next base: position 54,443 of record JAJMKZ010000006.1, on the reverse strand, counting down.
TAGCAGCTTGAAGATTTGAATCAAAATTAAATCCATTATTATTTTTATCATTATTATTGTTATTATTAGATCTAATAATTTGATTACGATTTTTTGTATTAATTGTTGGCCAAGTTTTTGAACAAGAATTTCTAACAGTTATTGGATGAGGTCTAATTTCAGGATAATTGTTATTATAGTTGAAGGAAGTAGAAATAGGTATTGATTGATGTGATTGTTGTTGTATTTGTGATAGTTGTGGTAAAATATTAGTTTTTGTTGATGTATCTTTTAATCTAAAATTTGATGTATAATTCTCTATTGGAGGTAATTTAAAATTTTCAGTATTTAAATTTGAATCAATAGAATCATCAGTATTTATTTCAATTTCATTAGTTATATTATTAATATTATTTATTGATATGGGTACAATTGGTAAAGTTGAAGAACTCTTTATATCTAAATTCAAAGTTTTCAATTTCTTTTTAAATATATCAGGAGAAGGAGGATTAGCAGGATTAGCTAAACATTTATCAATTCTATTATGTTTTTTACATGAACAACAAGGTATTTGATTATCACATTTAATTTTTTGTTTTCTACATGGACCACAACTATAATATCTTCTAGGTTTTCTTTTGATAATTTTTTCAATTGATTTAGATTGATCATTGTTGATTATGGTTGATTTCTCTGTATCAGAGACCATTATGTATGTGTGAATCAGATGAAGCAGTTGAAGATGAAAATTTGAGGATGACTTATTTCTTGAATCAGATTAGAAAATAAGAAAAAAAAAAAAAAAAAACAAAGAGATTTCGCAACTCAGAAGACTTATCAGTTACGATATGAAATGAAAATGAAATGAAAATGAAATGAAAATGAAGTAAAGTGGTTGAAGAAGGTTGTAATAGAATAGATCCAACTAAACCAATAAGCTAACAAAAGTAAACAATACTACAAACCAAAAGAGGGAATAAATTGGAATCTTTTTTTTTTTTTTGTAATATTTTTAATTAAACCAATTAGATTTGTTAAAGATAAAGAATTTAATTATTTTGATGATCGGAATTCAAATAAAAAAAATAATAATAATAATAATGAATTAGTCATAAATATATATATATATATATATATATATATTAATAATCAACATCAATTCTTTCTTTATTTTCAACATCTCCCTCTAATTTAATCCTCTTCTTCTCATTCTCAAACTTCTCCATACTCTCCTCTCTTCTCTTATTCTCTTCTTCATTCAATTTCTTTTCCTTTAATTCTAATTCTTCAATTTCATTCTTTAAACTTAATTTCTTTTCATTCAATTTAATTTCATTAATAACATTAATATCTGTTTCAACTTCTTTTTTAGTTGTATTAATTAATCCATCATCAAGAATTGATTCAATACCTATTTCTTCAGTAAATTTCTTAAATTTATTAATCTTTATATTCCTTAATAATCTTAATGATTTCCAAGTATTTAATTCAACATCATTATTTTCTAATATTTTTGATCTTAAATCATTTATTAATTCTTTAGTATTATTAACATCATTTTTTAATTTTGAAATACCAGTTTCAATTTTCCAAAGATTTGATAATTCTTTTGTACCAAATTTATTAAAATATCTATTTTTAAAAATTAATCTTTTTTGATATAATTCTTTAATATTATTTAATGAATTATAATCATCATTTTTAAATTCATTAATTGTATCAATTCTAAAATTATTTAAAATATCAATTAAAAATGAATTATCAGTTGAATCTCTAGCTCTAATAATTGAAAATTTCCAACTTTTATCATAATCTTTAATTGATAATGAATAATGTTTATAAAGATCACGAATATCATTTGAATATCTTGATAAATTAGTTTTAACTTTTGAAAGATAAATATTTCTTTCAATTTTTGATAAATTAAAATTTGTCATTAAACCTAATAAAGTATATAAAAATGATAATGAACAATAAATATTTGTTCTTAAAATTCTAATTAAATTTGATTCATTATTTAATCTTTCATTAAATTTTAAATTTTTTTTATTTAAATCATAATCATTAATTAAAAAAAAATTTTCAATATTAATTTGTTTTTCATTAAAATAATTTTTAAAATCATTAAAAATATTTTCATTATTTTCAAATAAATTAATTTTTTTATAATTTTCAATTGAATTATTAAATGATTCAATTATAAATTTATCATTTGAATTAAATTTAAATTTTTTTTCAAATTTAATTAAAATTAAATCAACATTTGAAATTAATTCAAAAGTTTGATTAATCTTTTCATGATCATTTAAATAAAAATAATCAATTATATTATATAAATTCATTTGTAATTGAACAATTTTTTGATAATTATCCATTGATTTTATATTATAAGATCTAAAACTTTTATTATTATTATTATTATTACCATAATTTAATTCATTCTCTAATTGTTTAAAAGTTTCTTTATTAAATTCAAATTTATTATTAATTAAAACATCATCAAATGGATTAAAAAGATTAAAAGTTAACATTAATAATTTTGATTTTAATATATCTCTTGATGGATGATAATTATTTTTTAAAGTTAATAATCTATTATTAATTGAAAGTAATAATGGTGTACCTGGTGCCTTTCTTGAAATTAAAGTTAATTCTTCATTATCTAAATTTTTATAATATTTAAATTCATCAATTCTTTTATTAAAATAAGGCCAAAATAATAATAAATTTGAAACAGATAATTCCATTATAATATATCTTAATAAAACATATTTTAAATCATGACGACCAATAAATTTTTTTGTTATTAAATAAATTGAAAAATCTATTAAAATTGATATATAAATTAAACAATCATTAGTTCTTTGTGATATTATATTAGCTAAAACGTTTAATAAAGTTTCTTCAACAATTACAGTTGTATAAGAAGATTTTTCATCTAAATATGATTGTAATGGAGATATTAATTCATCAAAATTAATGTTGTTATTATTAAATATAGCTTCAAAATCTATTAGCCCACTATTAATTGGATCAATTTCAGGATTCTGAGAAACATATTCCTCCAAAAACCCATTAACATTATCCCTTAAATCAAACAACACATCATCAACAGACATTTTCAATTACACTTTTTCTTTTCTTAAAATAACGATTTATTTTGCCATCAAAATTAAATTAAATTAAATTTTAAATTCGTTGTTATTTTTTTTTTATTTTTTTTTTTTTTTTCAAGAAAATAAAAAATGACAGAATTTTATTTTATTTTATTTTATTTTAATTTTTTTTTTTTTTTTTTTTAATTTTAATTTTAACAAAAAACAAACAACAAATTGTTAAAAAAATTATTAAAGTTGTTATTTATTAAAAGTATAAAATTAAAGAAATAAGAGTTGAGTTGAAATGTCTGAAATTCTTACTCAATTCCAACATATTATAGAATTCCCAATAGACTATCCTTCCCAGAAATATACTGAAGATCTGGTGACAAATGTGTTATCTGTTGCTGCTATAATATCGTGTTTAGTTGGTTTCCTTACACAAAGTATTTTTAATCTAATAGTCTTGTTTGTATTATCAATCATAATAACATTGGCTTTGGTCTGTCCTAGCTATCCTGGTTATAAACAAAAGTTGATTACTAAATGGTACACACCTCAAGTTGCTGGTCTTTAAATCCTTATTCTCTATATATTAATTACACTTTGAAATGAAATCAAAAGAAAAAAATAAATAAATATATATATAAAATGCATGATAATTTTTTAGTTTTTAGTCTTTACTTAATCTTTTCTGTAAACTATTCAATCTTAACACTACCTTCAATTCTTTGACTTCAGCTTAAATTCAAACAAAATTAAGAATTCCTAAAGCTTTTTAATTGTATTTATTTTTTTTTTTTTTTTTTTCCCCTTTATAATAATAATAAGTAAATAAAATTAAATAAAATTCAATAACCTAAACTTTTTCTTTTAATTATTATTAATCAACAATCAATTCAAACTAATTATGTCTTCTGAAGATCTCTTTCTTGGTTTAGATCTTTCAACACAACAACTAAAACTATTAATCACTGATTCAAATCTAAAACTAATAGATTCTTATTCTGTTGAATTTGATATAGATTTCCCTCAATATAAAACAACAAAAGGTGTTTATAAAAATCATGAAAATGGTGAAATTAATTCACCTATTGAAATGTGGATTTTAGCACTTCAAACAATTTTAGATAAAATGCAAAATGATGGATTCCAATTCAATAAAGTAAAAGGTATTTCAGGTTCTGGTCAACAACATGGTTCAGTTTTTTGGTCAAATAAATCAAATGAAATATTATCAAATTTAGATCCAAATTTAAATTTAATTGATCAATTATCTCCAAATGCTTTTAGTTATCAATTATCTCCAAATTGGCAAGATCATAGTACTGCTGAAGAACTTAAAGCTTTTGAATCTTATATTTCAAACGATAACGAATCAGGTAAAGAAAAATTAGCTGAAATTTCAGGTTCAAGAGCTCATTATAGATTTACTGGTTTACAAATTAGAAAATTAATTAAAAATAATAATGAAATTTATAAAAAAACTTTTAAAATTTCTTTAGTTTCAAGTTTTTTATCAAGTTTATTTTTAGGTTTTATTACTAATATTGAAGAATCTGATGCTTGTGGTATGAATTTATATGATATTAAAAAAAGAAATTGGAATGAAAATTTATTAGAAATTTGTTCAATTTCTCATAATAATGATAATATTATTGATAAATCAATTAAAATTGAAAAAATTAATGAATTAAAATTAAAATTAGGTAATGTTGAACCAATTGGTTATAAATCAATTGGAAAAATTTCAAATTATTTTATTTTAAAATATGGATTTAATTCAAATTGTAAAATTTATTCATTTACTGGTGATAATCTTGCAACTATTTTATCTTTACCTTTAGATGATGATGAAATTTTAATTAGTTTAGGTACAAGTACAACTGTTCTTTTAATTACAAAAAATTATAATCCAAGTTCAAATTATCATTTATTTATTCATCCAACTATTAAAAATTCTTATATGGGAATGATTTGTTATTGTAATGGTTCATTAGCAAGAGAAAAAATTAGAGATGAATTAAATTTAAAATTTAATTTAAAAAAAAATGATTGGAGTTTATTTAATAAAATTTTAGATGAATCACCAATTTTATCAAAAAATTTTTTAAAAAATGATGATAATGGATTTATTGGTTGTTATTTCCCAAATTCTGAAATTGTTCCAAATTGTTTAAATCAAACAATTAGAATTAAATTTAATTTAAAAAATCCAAATGATTTTAAAATTATTAATAATGATTCAATTGATTTAAAAATTGATGTTAATTCAATTGTTGAATCTCAAGCTTTAAGTTGTAGAGCAAGATCATCACCAATGTTATCAAATACTGATAGTATTGATGAAAATGAAATTAATAAAAAATATTTAAAAGATTTAGAATTTGATGATAAATTAATTAAAAAATCTTCATTTTTAAAAAGACCAAATAATTTATTCTTTGTTGGTGGTGCATCAAAGAATAATTCAATTATTAAAAAATTTAGTAAAATAATGGGTTCAAAATTTGGAAATTATAGATTTGATAATTCAAATGCTTGTGCAATTGGTGGTGCTTATAAAGCTATTTGGTCTTATTATGTTGAAGATTTTAAATTAAAAAATCAAAATAATGAAAATTATTTAAATTTTAATGAATTTTTAAAACAAAAATTTAATTGGAATGAATTAGAAAAAATTAATATTTTAGATAAAGTTAATAATGAAAATTATTCAAAAGAAGAATTTAAAATTTGGAATGATTATCAAATTGGCTTGGTTGCTTTAAATGAAGTTGAAAAATTATTAAAGAAATAAGAATAATATCTATATAATGTAATATAATGTAATATAATATAATATAATGATGTTTTAGTTTATTAGTAGAAATTTACAAAACTATTATTGATTATAAAAAACAGAAAAACGTATTTATTCATGAAACTAATACTTTAAAAGATGTCATCAATTAAAGACTGAAAAAAAAGAAAAAAGGTTAATATGAAATAGTAAAAAAATAAAAAAGAAAAAGAGATCTAACAGAAACAAAGACTTTAAAAAAAAATTGTTTATAAAATGCATAAATAAATTAGAGATGACAAATGAAAAAAAAGGAAAATGACAATGACAATTATGATTAATGAAAAGAAAAAAGTTATTTTTTTTTTTAAAATGAGACATCTTTACCTATTGCAAAACTTATCAATAAAAAAAAATTTAAAGAAGTTATAAATAACCAAACTAAAACAGCAAATATATTTGTTATTGTACCATTACTCATATCTTTAAATTGTTCAACTTCAACATCTTGTTCAGATTCCTCTGGTTGTAATTGATTACTTTCATTAAATTCTTGATTTAATGAAATATCTTCTTCATTATCATTATCATTATTAAGCATATTCATTAATCCAATACTTTCAACAGTTTCTGGAGTTTTATAATAACAATTATTATTTAAACTAACCTTCATAATATCTTTTGAAGCAGTAAAATATAATAATGGAGCAGATACAAAAGGTAATAATAAAGATAAAACAACTTGAGAAGCATTTAAAGCACCAGCTAATCCATTTCTACCAGCTACTAAAACCAAAATTAAACAAGGAGTAATTGCAACAGCTCTAGTTAATAATCTTCTTAAAGTTGGAGGTAATGACCAATGTAAAAAACCTTCTGAAACCATTTGACCAGCTAAAGTACAAACAATACCAGCACTTTGACCACTAAATAATAAAGCTAAAACAAAAATAATACCAGCAAATTTACTTAAATTTGAACATAATAAATTATAAATTGAAAATAAATCAGTATTAGTTTCACCAGCTAAAGTTGAACCAGAAACAATTAAAATTGCAGAATTAACAAATAGAGCAACAGTAAATAAAGAAATAATTAATTCACCAATTGTATAACTCATAATATCATTAATTGCATCAATTGAAGGTTTATAATTAGATTCTAATTCATCACTTAATTCATCAGCATCAGGTTTATAATTACCATGTTTAATATCAAATTCTCTTAATCTTGGTTGAACTAAACCTGAACCTAAATATAAAGAATGAGGCATAACAGTAGCACCTAAAATGGCTAAAGATAGATAAAGACCATCACCATTAATAACTGTTGAACTTGGTAAATAACCTTGGAAAACTTCAGAAACTTTAAAATTAACTTCAAATAATTCAATAGTAAAACATAAAACTGTTAAAAATACTAAAATTGAAACAAAAGCTTCAAAAATTCTAATAATTTTCATTTCACCATTTGGTTTATAAGCCATTAAAACAATTAAAACATCAACAATTGTTAAAATAACACCAATTATTAAAGGAATATTAAATAAAATATTTAAAGAAATTGCAGTACCAATAACTTCAGCTAAATCAGTTGCAATGATTGCAATTTCTGCTAATACATAAATTGTAACATTTAATTTTTTTGGTAAATGTTTTCTACAATTTTGTGCTAAATCTAAACCTGTTGCAGCACCTAATTTTGCACAAAGAATTTGTAAAAAAACAGCCATTATATTTGATAATAAAACAGCAAATAACAATTTAAACTTATGAGCAGAACCTGCTGCTACAGCAGTTGAATAATTTCCTGGATCTAAATATGCAACAGAGATTAATAAACCGGGACCAATAAATCTACAATATTTGATAATGATATTTTTAATTTTTTGAAATTTTGATAATTCTTGACTTTGTATGTTATTATTATTATTACTGTTATCATTATCACCATTTTCATTTGTTGAAAGTTGAGAATATTGAACATTTGAATTTGAATTTGAATTTTTAATAAATCTATTATTACTTGGAACTTTTGGTTTTAAATTAAAAGCCTTCATTATTGGAGTTAAACCATCAATATTTTCATCATTTGAAGAACTTGATCCATTTTCTTCATCATTCACTTGTCTATCTTTCGATACAAATCTTGATGTAAGAGTTTTAGGTAACTGTTCATCCAATTTGGCGAAATTCATTATTGATTATTGTGTGATTTGTGTAAATTTTCTTTTTAAAAAAAAAAAAAAAATGAGGTAGACGTGTTTAAATAAATAAATTTTTAAAATATATGGAGAACAAAACAAAAATGTATGATGATGATTGTGTTGGGAATGTGACAGGAGTGAGTGAGACCGTCTGTTAGAAAAGTCTATTTATTGTCTATTTGAGTAGATGGAAGTGTTTAAATAAAATGACAAAAAAGTGATGTCTTTTACTAAAGTGGTTATTATAAGAAATGTAAACAAATTAAAAAGAAAAAGACTCCACAAACAAAACAAAACAAAACAAAACAAAAAAAAAACCTCCCAACGTAAAGAACGAGTGTGCCACGGGAGCTTGCTTATTGATGGATGAATATTAGAATAGATGAGATGTAAGAAAAGCTATTCAACTGTGATGGTTTTTCAAAAAGAAGTTTTTAAAGTGTTAATTTTCAGTGATTTTAATAAATTTTTTTTTTGTTTTAATTTTTTTTTTATTATTATTTTTTTTATTTTTTTATTTTTTTTTCTTGGACGCAAAAAATCGGGTTAAAAAATTTTAAAATTTTAAAATTTTAAAATTTTTATAACGGGAGTTGCTGTTGGTGAAGTGGGAGGTGGTGCTGGTGAAGTGGTCTACAGAATTAGCTGAAATCAATTTCTATGTAATGGTTAGTTGTCTAGTTGTCTAGTTCTTTAATGACTTTTCGATTTGTTCAACAATTGGCTTTAAGAAATCCTTCTTGTTTGGAACCATATGTCCACCTTCATGTTCATAAACAAATATTTTATCTTTATTCTCTGGGTATAAATTGATCAAATATTTAGATCTGACAGATGGGACAGCGTTATCATTAGCACCATAAACAAATAAATTATCAGTTTTATAATTTGGATCATTAATTGGAACTGTAAATGATTTAATAAATTTTTCAGTAATTTTTAAATCTGTTTTATTATTACCTTCAAAAATTGGTTCAGTAAATGAATAACCTGAAAATGTTAAAGCAAACTTGAAATATGGTTGATTAGCTTCAGGGTATTGAGTAATAGTATTAGCAATAATAGCAGTTAAAGCAGCACCTTGACTAAACCCAATTATACCATCATATGGACCATTTTCTTTAATATGATTAACAACTGTTTTTATAGCTTCATCAAGATTTAATTTATGAGATTCACTAAAATGATAGAACCAAGCTTTATTGATTTGAGTATCTTGAATTTCTTTCCATTTAATATCATCAACTTCAAATGGTAAATCTTCTTTTGATAAAATTATTGGACCATCAATATAATCTAATTGAATATTTAATTTCTTTAATAATTTTCTAATACCACTTGATTTTTCTGAAAAGATTTT
>JAJMKZ010000006.1:0-44918 GCA_030564005.1 Ruyongia tratensis | reverse complement strand
GTCCAGCTGCTGATATAATTATTCTGCTGTAAATTTTAAATATAATTATTAAATATTTTTTTTTTTTAAAATTTTTTAAAACCTTTTAAAAAACTCTAATACACCTAAATTTAAAAAAATTTAAAAAAAAACTTTAAAATTGCATAAATAAATAATTTCGATTCAACTATTATTTGAAAATAGATGAGAATTTTATGATCATAATTTAAAAAAAAAAGAAGTAAAAAAATGTATACAAACCAAAAAGAATCAAAACTACCTTTATCAGTTTAGTTCAATAAGAGTGTATTATTTCATCAATTTTTTCTAATATCTTCAAAGGTTTCGTGGTCTAGTTGGTCATGGCATCTGCTTAACACGCAGAACGTCCCCAGTTCGATCCTGGGCGAAATCATTCTTTATTTTTTTTATTTTAAAATTTTTTAATATTTTTTTGGTGCGATAAAAACGGAGATGTTTTTTTTTTTTTTTTTTTTTTTTTTTTTTGAGAGGGAGGTCAATTTTTTGAATTTCTCAAATTTATATAAAATGTTTTAAAAGAAAGTTTTTTTTTTTTAATTCAATTCAATTCAAGTCAGTTTTTGTTTTATTTCTGAACTTCTTCTTTTTGTTTTTGTTAAATAAGTTAAGTTAAAAAAGTATACAAAATGAGTAAAAGAAACCAAAAAAGAATTGAACATGAATTGTTAGATTTAATCAATGATAAAGCAAATGCTAATAAATGTGGTGAATGTTCAGCAACTTTCCCAACTTATGCTAGTGTAAACCTAGGTATCTTTTTATGTGGTAGATGTGCTTCATTACATAGAAAACTTGGTTCTGAAATCTCTGTTGTTAAAAGTTTAACTCATGATAGATGGACTGATGAAGATTTAGATTTAATGGCTTCAATTGGTAATAAAAGAGCTAAACATTTATGGAATACAAAGAAAGAACCTTTCCCATTTGATATTGATGATAATGATGCTATCTTTACTTTTCTTAGAAACAAATATATTAAAGGTAAATATAGATATACTGAAATTGATCCAGAAGATTATAATTTAGATGGTAAAAGATCAAGAAAGAGTTCAAAGTATAATGACAATTATGATGATGATGATGATGGTCATTCATTATCAAGATCAAGATCAAGATCAAAATCAAAATCAAAATCAAGTTCAAAATCAAGACATTCTTCAAATTCTTCTTCATCAAGACTTCCTTTAATTACTGGTAAAGATATTCCTGAATATGATCGTTTAAAATATAGAAAATTAGAAAAAGAATTACATGATATGGGTTATAAAGATACTGATATAAATTATGAAAGTCTTTATCTATCAAAAGGTAATGTAAATGTTGCTGTTGAAATTTTATTACAATATGAAAAGGAAAAGAATGAACCAAAACCTGCTTTACCACAAAGACCTGGTACTTCAATTTCTCAACCTGTTACAAATTCTTCAGATTGGTGGAACGGTTCAAATTCAACAAATAATACAAGTGTAGGTAGTTTAACAACTGGTGCTTTAATTGAACCTCCTCAACAATATTTGGACCCTGCTACTGGTATAATCTATGTTGATCCAGTTCAACAACAACAATACGAACAACAACAAGCTCTATTATTACAACAACAACAACAACAACAACAACAACAACAACAACAACAACAACAACAACAACAACAACAACAACAACAGTCATTATTGAATCAACAAACTGGGTTTATCCAACAACAACAAACTGCTGCATTTACAGGATTTCAACAACCAATGGCTACAGGTATGAATAAAAATCAATTAATGTCTTTTTATAATACTCCACAACAACAATCTCAACAAACTCAAGTACAACAACCATATGTAATGGGTCAACAACCACAGTATCAACAACAAACTGGATACTATCAACAACAAACTGGTTTCTTTTAATTAGATTTTCATGATAATAATCCAAAAACGTTCAAAGCCAAAAAAACAACAATAAAAAAACAATAAAAAAACAATAAAAACTATAAAAACAATAAACTAGAAATTTGTATTTTGGTCTATGTAATTGTATAATAGTTGAATCTTTATGATTATGAATTGATATCTTCGTTTTTAGTATTTCTTAATAAAATAAAATAATCTATAAATTTACTCTTTTCATACTTGGCAATTTTTTTTTTTTTTTTTTTTTTTCTTCACCTATAAATATTCTTTTAAAAGTATCAAGAAAAAAAAACCCAACAAACAACCACTTTATCTTTATAAAGTTAACAACAAACCAAACTTTGGGAATTACTAATTGTATATTGCTGCTGGTCTGCTAATACAAGTACCATCTTAAAATAGCTATAGATCACAGAGGAATCTTTTGTGGATATAATAATGGACATTACTCATCACTCTCTTACAAAGAGCTCAAAGGCTTCTCCATTAATTGTGGTATCTGAATCTAATCCAATTACTTCAAATTCAATTGATGATGAAAAATTAAACATTGATCAAGAAATAGATCATTCAATTCATAAAGAGTTATCAAATATCACTGGTGAAGAGTTTAATATTCTCAATGATGAACAAAATCAATTATCATTTAAAAATATTGAACCAGTTGATGTTTATGTTAAAAATTTATCTATAGCTGCTAATGTTGAAAGTAAAATAAGTAAATTTAAATTATTTGGTAATAAAAAATCAAGTAAGAATAATAATAATAATAATAATAATAATAATGACATAGAAAAGAATAATTCTAAACCAATTTTATATGATACTTCTTTTAAATTACCTTCTGGATCATTAATGGCAATAATTGGTGGTTCAGGTTCAGGTAAAACAACTTTATTAAATTCTTTAGCTAATAGATCTTCATCTTCATCTTTAATTCAAAAAGGTGAAATCTTATTCAATAATGGACCTTTAAATCATGTAAGAAATGCATATGTTATTCAACAAGATATTTTATCTCCAAAATTAACAACAAGAGAAACTTTAAGATATGCAACTGAATTAAGATTACCTGATTCAACAACAAAAGAGGAAAGATTACAGTTAGTAGAGGAAGTTATTATGGAATTAGGTCTTAAAGATTGTGCAAATACTTTAGTTGGTGATTCTAATCATAAAGGTTTATCTGGTGGTGAAAAAAGAAGATTAAGTATTGGTATTCAAATGCTTTCAAATCCAACTGTTTTATTTCTTGATGAACCAACAACTGGTTTAGATGCATATTCTGCAATTTTATTAATTAAAACTTTAAAAAATTTAACAAAAAAGGGTAGAACAATAATTATAAGTATTCATCAACCAAGATCTGATATATTCTTTTTATTTGATTATTTAACTATTTTATCAAAAGGTAAAACTATTTATTCTGATAAAGTTTCAAATGTTTTAAATTATTTTGAAAATTTAGGATTTTCTGTAATTGAAAATGTTAATCCTGCTGATTATTTAATTGATATTACTTCAGTTGATATAAGAACAATAGATTCTGAAATTTTAACAATGAAAAGATTAGATTTTTTTGATCAAAAATGGAAAGAATATCAAAGAATTAATTTTAATGAAAATGAATCCTTATCAAAAAAAAAATATATTAAAAAAGTTGAAGTATTACATACAAAAGCTCCATTTTGGAGAGAATTAAATGTTTTAACAAGAAGAAATGTTTTATTAACAATTAGAGATACTTCAACATTAATTTCAATGATTGTTGAATCAATTTTAATGGGTTGTGTAGTTGGTTGGGTTTTTTATAGACCTGGAAATACTGTAATAGGTATAAAAACATTAACTAGTGGTATTTATTCATGTAATTCTTTACAAGGTTATCTTATGTTACTTTTTGAAACCTATAGATTAACAAATGTTGATATAAAATTATTTGATAGAGAAAGATCAGAAAATTGTGTTTCAATAGTTGGTTTTTTACTTTCAAGAAGAATAGCAAAATTATTTTGTGAAGATATTATTGTTCCTTTATTTTTTTCAATTATTACTTATTTTATGATTGGATTAAGTACAAATTCTGCTAGTCAATTTTTTATCTTTTTTGCTGTTAATATGTTAATTCATTTAACATCAATGACTGCTGCAATGCTAGCAACTTCAATTTCGAGAAATTTTGCTGATGCTTCTCTATTTGGTAATCTTTTATATACTTTACAATCAATGGCTTGTGGTTATTTTGTTAATGCCAGTACATTGCCAGTATACGTTAGATGGACAAAATATATTGCTTATTTTTGGTATTCATTTGGTGCTGTGATTTCAAATCAATTTACTGATTATTTTGGTGATTGTCCATATGGTGATAGTGCTGAAGTTGAGGCATGTTCAGCATATTCAGGTGCTACAATTATAAAAACATTAGGTTATTGGAAGAATTGGAGAGCTTTACCAATATGTGTTCTTTTATGTTGGGTTATTGGATTTTATATCATAGCTGGTGTTATTTTTCATTTAAATAGAATAGATGTTTCACTAACAAAACAAATTAAAGAATCATCACCTTCATCTATAAAAGATGAAACTGAATTTTCTAATGAAATTTATACTGAAGCAAATAACAAATCAATGAATGAAGAACCTATTGATGTTTCATTATCAAATATAAATTTAATGGTAAAGGTAAAAACTCCCTTCAAATCATCTAACTCAAAGATAATTTTACAAAATGTTTCTTCTGTATTTAAATCAGGAAAATTAAATGCCATTATGGGTCCTTCAGGTTCAGGAAAATCATCATTATTAAATTTAATCTCTGGTAGATTATCATCTGATTTAATGAATAGATATAGTTCTAGTGGTGATATTTTCTTCAATGAAAAAAAGGTTGATACTAGAATGTTTAATTCTATTTGCTCATATGTTTCACAAGATGATGATCATTTATTATCTACATTAAGTGTCAAAGAAACAATTTCAATTGCTGCAGATTTAAGATTAGGTAGCACAACAAAAGAATATAAAAGAAAAGTCGTCAATAGTATTATTAATAAACTTGGTCTAAAAGGATGTCAAAATACATTAATAGGTAGTGAATTTATAAAAGGTATCAGTGGAGGTGAAAAGAGAAGAGTTAGTATTGCTATTCAACTATTGAATAATCCTAAAATATTATTATTAGATGAACCAACATCAGGTTTAGATAGTTTTACAGCTTCTTCAATTTTGGAACTTCTAGAAGATTTGGCAACTCAAGGGAAAACAATAATTATGACAATTCATCAACCACGTTCAGATCTATTTTTAAAGTTTGGAGAAATCCTGTTATTATCAAAAGGTGGTATGGTTGGATACTTTGGCCCACAAGATCAATTAATTCCTTATTTTTCAAGATTGGGTTTTCCATGTCCTATGTTAACCAATCCAGCTGATCATGTTTTAGATTTAATATCAATAAACACTCAAAATGTTGAAAAGGAGACAATAAGTAAGGAAAGGGTGCAATCATTATTAAATGATTGGAAAAAATTTCAACCTGACCTTTCTCAAGGGAAAGAAAAAACTTTGATTTCAAAATCACTATTTAATAAAAAATTCAAAGAATTCATGAGATTTCCATCAAAATTTACACCTGCTTTCTATGGTTGCCTTCGTGAAATAAGTTTAACCACTTATAGAAATAAACATGTTTTTCTCTCAAGAATTTCTCAAATGATTGGTATTGGTGTTATTATAGCATTGTACTATGCACCAGTGAAACATAATTATATTGGTATTTCAAATAGACTAGGTCTTCTACAGCAAGTGGCAAATCTTTATTTTACTGGTATGTTAAACAATCTTTCTTCATATCCTGATCAAAGAAACTACTTTTATCATGAGTATGACGATAGAGTTTATGGTATTTTACCTTTCTTTTTAAGTTATACTTTAGTTGAGATTCCATTTGAGATTATTGGTGCTCTTCTATATTCATGTTTCCTTGTATTAGTTTGTGGACTTCCAAGAACTGCTGAATTATTTTTCACAGTAGCTTATGTTGCTTGGATGGTAGTATTTTGTGGTGAAAGTTTAGGTATTATGACAAATACACTTTTCTTACATGCTGGTTTTTCTGTTAATGTTGTTTCAATTATATTATCTATTGGTACTTTCATGGCTGGTATAATGGCTTTAGAGATGGATTCTTTTTTGAAAGGTATTAATTATATTAGTCCATTAAAATATGCTACAAGTATTGTACTTAATATGTCTTTTACAGATGATATAAAATTTACATGCACTTCAGATGAAATGAATCCTGATGGAAGTTGTATTTTTGCTAATGGTGGTGATGTATTAGATCAATATGATTTAAGGGCACCTTATAAGAAGTATTTTGGTATTTTACTAGTAGTAACTTTTCTATATAGATTAATATCCTATTTGGTTATCAGAGTGAGATTACTTAAGATTAACATTGGTGTGTTTGAAAAAGAGTTATCAAAACTTTAAAAAATATAATTTATAAATCATATAACAATAAAAATAATTAACTACAATATAGTAGAAATGTAAGAATTATAACAAGACAAAAAATGTAAAATTGTTGATGGATGTTAAATAAAATAAAAATTAAAGAAAAATAAAAAATAAAAAATAAAATAAAAAAAATGATAGAGCACAATTTGTAAAATCTTCATATGGATAAATAAAGGTTTCATACTAATTAATTAGCGAAAAACTAATCAATATTCTGATGTGTTTTGATATGTTGTGACAAATTATCAGATCTTGAAAACTTTTTATTACAAAGATGACAGTCAAATGGTTTTTCCATGGTATGTAAACTTCTAAAGTGTCTTTTAAGATGTTCTTGTCTTCTAAATCTTCTTGAACAGTAAGAACACACAAAGGTTTTTGTAGCATCATATTCCAAAGAAGGTTTACGTCCTCTTCTTGCAGGTTCCTTCACAACCACTTGTTGAGTATTAGTATCTATATGTGGTTTTGATATTGATATTTTTGGTATCTGTATCTTTATAGATGGTTTTTTAAAACTTCTGGATGTAGACGCATTGTTATTATCAATAAAACTATCATCTTCTAAAGATTCATTATCATCTAAGTCATTGGATTCATGATAATCATCTTCTTCATCATTGATATCATCTATTAGTTGGCCATTACTATCATCAATAAGACTCATTCCAACAGGTATATTATTAAATGGTACATCTAGACCAAAATCATTAGAACCAATGATAGACGTACTTGAGAAAAGACCATTATTATTATTATTAGTAGTAGTAGTAGTTGTGTTTAATGGATTACTATCTGTGTTGAGAGTATTTTGTGAACGGAATGAAGAATCTGATGAAACTGGGAACCTTGCAAAGGCATCATTTTTCTGCTGTTGTTGTTGTTGTTGTTGTTGTTGTTGTTGTTGTTGTTGTTGTTGTTGTTGTTGTTGTTGTTGTAGGAGTTGCTGTCTTTTCTTGGTTCTCTTTTTTGTATTGACACTTACATTAGAGAACAATGCACCATAATCAGGAGATTCCTGTTGAATTTTCACTGGATTTGTTGTATTTGTTGGTGTAGATATAGATAGTTCATTTTGTGATTCCTCAATCTTAGGCAACTTATCAATACCATCAGTCAAATTATTTGTATCAATATTTGAATCCATGTTAATATTATTAGGATTATTATTACCATAACTTTTGAATCTTGAAAAAGTAACTAAAGGGTTTCTATTTTTTTTTATAGATTTTACATTTTCATTATGACTTGAATTACAATTACATTCTTTGGAATGAAGATTTTTCAAACATTTTTTTTTCTTGATATGCTGTTGATCATCTTCATGGTCTAATAATTCATGAAAGTTGTTGTTATTTAAAGAAATGCCACTAAAATTGTTATTATTATTATTGTTATTATTGTTATTATTATTGTTGTTGTTGTTGATTTCTGAGTTCATAAATAGAGCTTGTGCCTTTTCTCTTTGATCAATAGTTAAATTTTCAACATTTTCCACTAAACTATTTTGAATGACAATCATATTTGGATCTTTATGTGTAGATAATGGATTTATAGCTCTTATTCCAGCAAATTTAGTATTATACGTTTTGAATATTGATGATATACTATTTGAAATTGAATTAGTGAATTTAGTTTTTCTATTCAGTTGATCAACAAGCTCATTTTCATTGCTATCTTTGATTAAACTATTAGTTCTTCCAACATTGTTTAAAGAAGAATTTAATTCTTGGAATTGTATTAGGCTACTATTATTATCACCATTTAAATTGTTCATTAAACTCATATCATCATAGAATTCATGTGAAGTTCTTGAAGAGCTACCTTCTCCCAATGTAGTACTATCAATATTATTAAAACTTGAATTACTTAATGTAAAATCCCAATTAAATTCTGAATTTTCAAAGATGGAGTTATTATTATCATTATTATTATTATTATTGTTATTATTATTATAGATATTTGTATCCAAATAGAGGCTATCATCATTCACAAAAGTAGTTACTGTATTATTATTCATATTTGTATTCATAGTTATTTTTGAATTTGTATTGTTCATAGTTTTTGAACTTGAATTATTAGTTGATTCAACTGTATGATTATAGTTTTGTGAATTGTCAAAGAACCCATTTTGTTGAAATATTTGGTTAAGGTTAGTGTTATTATCATTATCATTATCATTATCATTATCATTACCATTACTATTATTGACATATATATTTAATTCTGGATTATAAGTCTGTTGAAACTGTTGTTCATTGCTGGAAATTGTATTATTTGAATTAATCAAGGTTAAATTATTTTGAATATTAATATCATTTTCAAATATCTTACTAGCAATATTGAATGTATTTTGATCTAAAAAGGATTCATCAATATTATTCATCATATTTATTTCATTTTCATTTAAAGTTAGATCATCATTTTGTGAGTTTTGTATCATATTTTGCTGCCTTTGATTGGATCTAAGTATATCTTCATTATTTATTGAAGAGGTTTGAACAGTTGAGTTTTCAAATTGGAATAGCATCTTTTACTAACAAATTGATACCTTGAAGACTATTGTTATGAAAATTATAAATTAGTAGTAATTGGATGTTATAAATAAGGAAGACGGCAAAGAAAAGATAGCAAATCAGTTCCTGAAGTATAATAAATGAGAGTAAAAACAGGACAGTAAGTTGGGATTCAATGGTTAGAAAATGGAATAGAATTTTTTTATGAATTTTAAACGTTGGAATGGTAACACTGAAATAAATGATTTATGATAAATTTGGAATGTTGGTATTTCTCTTAATTCTTCTTATGCTGTCGATAATAATTTATTTATTTATTCATATTTATTTTTGTCCGCTGTTACGGCCGAAAGAAATTTTTTTACCCGCCCGAAATTCAAAGTATTTTTTGTACGAAATTAAATTAAATAAATAATTAATTTATATGGTGCAAAATTTACACTTAAACATCAACAAAAGAAAGAGAAAGGGATTAACTATGGGTATCAAGGTTTTCAAGACTCCAACTATAGCACAAAATGGTAAGGGTGCATTTGTACTAGCTTGCAAGACTATAGAACTAGGCTTTCCTAAGAGTGGTTCAGGTGCTGGTCCAATGCAAGAATTTTTAAAGAATCACTTAGATCAATATGCTTCAAAATATCCTAATATTGAATTTCAAGTAAAGAATTCATCACGTTTCCCATTAATAACTGGTCATTATGTCGATGGATTTCCAAAACCTATCTGTCTTAGAAAAAAAACAGTGGCTGAAATAATGGAAAAAGTTGATTTGGTTGCTCGCTCAACAGGAAAGAAAATTTCTAAAACAAGAGATACTGTATCTTCAAATAATGAAAGTGTTAGAGGTATATGGTCTCCTCTACATCTTGATCCAAAAGATAGAGTTCAAATATAAGATATACTATTCAATTATAATACCTTAAAAATTTCATTTTGTAACTCATTTTCATAGAGAGATGATGATTTTTTTTTTTTGTTTGTAAATAGGAAATGAATTAATTAATGGTTTTTTTTTTTTGTTTTATATCTTTTAAATATCTGATTTATTATAAATTTATAGCGTTTCATTATTCGTTGTTATTAACAATGTAAAGCTATGTATTCATTAAAAATTTAGTAAAGTTTAATGAAATAAATAATAATTAAATAAATGTGTAATGTGTATTTATATATGAAGTTTAAATTCAAGAAAGAATAATTAAAGAATTGACCTGTTTCATAATAAATTATCATAATAATATCATATTAACTAAGTAAATAAATAATATTTAACATTTTTCTACTACTATATATGTTTTCTTATCAATTTACACTCTCTTTCAACCCTAAGCAGTACAGCTTGTTCTGATTGTGAATATAGAATTTTTCTATCTTCTTTAGATAATTCTTCATCTAAGATTAATTTTTCTGTATTTTGTGAAGATGAATTTAATGCTATTGAAGGTTTTGATGATGTATTAGATACAAGTGAATTATCCATTCTTAATAATGTCATTGATTGTTTTTTTCTTAATGATTTGGTTGGAGAAGCTGATCTACTGGATCTTAAAGACCTTGTTGGAGATGGTGAATTCTGTCTAGATGATGATGATGATAATGTTGGAGATTGTGATAAATTATTAGAACTCTTAATTTTTAAAGTTGGAATATTTGTACTTAAAAGAGATGGCTTACTCCCTGATGATGAATCATTGGAGTATCTTCTAGTTGGTGATCTAGCTCTTGATGGAGATAATATTGTTCCTGTAGATGGAAATAGTTTCACACCATTCATATTGGAGGCCATTACAGAACCATCTGAACTTATATCTGATGAATTTGAATCAAACACCAGTGTTGTTGGACTATCATAAGATTCATATTTACCTTGTGATTCTTTAATAAGACCTAAATTCAATCTATTATTTAGTTTAAATGTATCAATTTTTGTAATCAATGATGCCTTATATATTCTTTCAATTTGAATAAATTCACTTAATTTTGATAAATATTCTAAAATTATGCTTGATCTATCATTTTTGTTAAATACAGTTTTAAAGCTAGGTCTTAATTCTTTTTGCTTTTTTAATGCATTAATTACAATATTTCTTCTTATTGACTTATCAACTTGATGATCAATATATATATCTGAATTAATTAGTTTTGTTATATATTCTTCATCTGAAGAATCTGCTTTTAAGACTATAAAGTTAAAATTTTTAGAAAGGTGTTTAACATTAGAATCAAATGATTTTGGTTCCTCTGATAAAATACAAACTGATCTAAACTTGTTTTTAAACCAATCTATTAAGATCCTGTGACCATCTGAAACCAATACTCTTTCAAATTCAGATTTGTTATAAATAGCATCTAGTTTATCAATATGAGTGGGGTTATTATGTCCTGATAAATTTGTAACATTTGTTTTATCAGTTGAGAAGTGATATATTCCATTTTCATCACTAATAAATGCAGGAAGACTTTCTATATTTAACCTTTTAAAAAGATAAGTTAATGATTTTACTTTTAGATCTAAATCATCCTCAAACTCTCCTTCAATGTGTTGTGGAATTGTTATAATATTAGTTGAAGAACTTGGCCATAATGATTTAAGAAAGTCCATATTATTATAGTGGATTATCTTGGCAATATTGATGGTCAAAGTATTTTAAGGAAAGATATTTTAAAGAATAAGTTTAATTTGAAAAGGTGGTAATAAGTTGAAATTTAAATTGAGATCAGAATATGTTAAAATTAAAATACGGTTTGTTTATATATTTATTTAACTTTTGATTTGATTCTTTCAAAAAACATCCCAACACCACAAAACTGAAATTAAAAATAAAACCCCAAAAGTAAATTTCTTATATGAAAACTATAAATTAAAACAAATCATAGTAATATTAATAAGTTATGGATCCTTATGCTTTAAAGGCTGATGTATCATCATTGGACCAAGATTTAAGAGAGTTAAGAAAGTCAAAATATGATGTCAAGTTAGCAAATCAAGCTAGAAATTGGATATTTAAGATAATTAAAGAAGATGAACCATTACATGAAGACTTAATTGAAGTTCTTAAAGATGGTACTGTTTTAGCTAAGTAAGTACAATTTACAGTACAAGTTATATCTACTTAAAATATTCTGATAATACCATTGAAATGTATTTTTTTTTTTAAACTAACTACTAACTAACAAAAAAAAAAAAATATCAAACTTTAGACTCGCTAATTCAATAGTTGGCCAAAATGTGGTTAAATACAAAGAAAGTAAAATGCCATTTATTCAGGTGAGTAATGTTCATTAGAATAGAGTTATTAAGAAATACTCTTTCAATCCCTTCTAATCATACACCCATATAATATAATATAATATAATATGATCATATTTATACTGACCTTTGCATTCATTAATTTAGATGGAAAATATATCAAACTTTTTAACATTTGCTAAAACATATGGTGTCCCTGTTGATGAGTTATTTCAAACAATAGATTTATATGAATCTGAAGATCCTGCAAGTGTTCTCCAAGCTATAATTTCTTTATCAAGATATGCAAATACTAAGAACCCATCAATTCCTGTTATAGGACCAAGATTAAGTACAAAAACACCACCAAAAGTTCCTAGAAAGCCTGCTCAATTAAATAGTGCAACATGGAGTTCAATAGAATATGGATATATAAAAGGTGCATCACAGTCTTCTGAAAAAGTTGTATTTGGAAATAAAAGGGATATTACATAATTCATCCCATAATATATGATAATATAATTTGTGTAATATATGTAAAATTTTGATTAAGTTCAATTATTTCCCCCACATAATTTTCAACATTTTCTTTAGGTATAGATTCACTGAGATCATCCTCAACAACAAAAAGAACATTACTACCCAAATGTTTAACTATAGACCATACTCCGTTCATAGTGTCACATTCAATTGCTTTATATTTAATGCTATCATCTAGTTTTTCATTCAAATCATCCAAACCAATACCTGGGGGTATAACTAGAACGACATCTTTGGTTTTTAGTAAAATTTCATTGATTGGCAAACTTGATGATATAATAGAATCTGTTAATAGAATAGTTATAGTTCTTGAAGTATACTTTTTGGCCTTTTTTGTTGTTAAAGTTGAATCATCAGTTATGGAATTTAAATGATTGTAGATGAAATAACAACCTGCTCCGACAAACAAAGTTGCCAATCCTATTATATTCCAATTTCTAGCTTGTCTCTTGGTATTCATTTCTAAATTGCTTTCACAAATGTTATAGATTAAATGGCTACAATAATGTAGTGAAAGTATGTTTATTTATTTATTAAACTTTTTTTTTTTTTTTTTTTTTTTTTTTTTTTTTAATTTTAAATACAAATAAATATAATAAATACTATATAAACTTCTAACCTAACTCACTATACTCAATAATAGGTGCATTTTCTAATTAAATTATGTCCCAAGTTCAGAATGTAAACAATAAAAATTATGTCTTTTCTGCTACCTCACATTCACTAAGTCATATCTATAATATTTTGACTGCCCTTTCAATTGTTTCAAAGACAGTTCTAGTCGTTATTGATAATGATGGTTTATCATTTATAGCTGAAAATACACATATATGCAGAGGTAAGTTTGTGTTGTTTTGATGAATTCATTTATATCCTTTAGAATAAATTACTAACAATAAAATATTATTTCAAGCTGAACTAACTTTTGATAAGTCATTATTTGTCTCTTATCATTATGAGGCTCATAATGAACATGCTAATGACGATAATAATAATAATAATAATAATGATCCACAAAGCAAGCGTGAAACTTTTACCATCAATATAGTGCCAATTGTTGAAAGTTTGAGTTTAGCAATAAATAATTCATCTAGTACAGAGTGTACTTTATTTTATCAAGGTGAAGGATATCCATTTATACTAATTTATGAAGATTCCAAAATGATTGAAAGATGTGAATTTACTACTATGATAAATCTGGAATTAGAGGAAATTAATCAATCATTTGACCTAAATCAAGATGATATATTGGTTGAAGGTATAGTAAAAGCTGATGTTTTTTATGATGCATTAAAAGATTTAAAAGATTTAAATACTGAAGAGATTTATTTAAATATTTCTACAAAAAATGATATTAATAAAATAGCCATTGTTTCAAAGAGTGAAATGGGTACTTCAAAGTTATATTTACCAAATGAAAGAACAATTCTTGAAACTTTAGAAGTTTACAATCAAAGTTGTACAGATAGTAGTTGTTATAAATTTACTATGTTTATAATAATTTTAAAAGCTATTAAATTATCAACAAAATGTCGTTTTAAAAGAGATTCTAATATTTTAAGTTTAAATCTATTAAGTTTATTTGGAAGTGATTTACCTCGTGAATATTCTGGTACAATATTTGATTTTAGAATATTACAATTCACTCCTATAAATGAAGGAATCATTGAAAAAGTTGATAGAACAACGGTAGATGATTATAATATATCAAAAATTAATGTTGAAAATATAAATTCAAATGACAAAAACTTTCATCAAGTTCAAGCTACAGAGAGTTTAGGTAATTTTGATAATAACAGTGATGATATTAATGTTAATGAATTTGATAATACCAGAAATAATATTAATATTAATGATAATGATAATGAAGATGACGACAACGAATATGGTGGTATTGATGTTCCTATATTTTTATAAATCCTGCTAAGTAATTCTCTAATACATAAAATTAATCACAAAATCTACAGAATTTAGTTTTAATTTTTTTTTTTCATAACAATAAATTTATATTAAACAAACCATCATTACTGATTGAATTTTTTTTTTTGTTTCTTTGTTAAAACCATTTATTTAAGTCACCATTTTCATAATTTTTTTTTTTTTTTTGAAAGTAAATAAATAACTTTAAGCTTGGTTAGCAAAGTGTTCTAATAAGATTGAACGTTCTGGAGTATCAGCACCCCAGTTCTTAACAACAACAACTGAAGCACCAACAACCTTTCTAGCGTTACCTTCACGGTCAGTTTTACCTAAACCAGCCCATTCACCTAATAATTTAGCATCTGAAACTTTGATTAATGGGATTTTGTTTTCAGCTTCGTTACATAAAGCTTCAACTAAAGTAACGATTGAAGCTTCAGTAACTGAGTCACATAAGACACATAATTGAGCTTCATGTTTGGATAAAACTTTTGAAGATTCTCTTAAACCTCTAGCTAAACCATCATGAATTAATGAAGTTTTTAAAACAACTTTTAAAGCATCTTCAACGGAGATTTCACCAGATTCTTGAACGATTTGTTCAACTTCTTCAACTTGTTCAATGTCAGACATATTAATGGATTTGTTTATAATGTGATAAGACTTCTTCGTCAGTTATACGCTGCTCAGTACTATAACCTTTTTTTTAAATACATTTCTATATATTTTCTAAAGAGAGCTGAATTTTTTTTTTCACTACTGTCGATTTCGGTAAGCGCAACAATAACAAACTTTTTTTAAAAAAATGTGACTGCCAAAGCCCTATTTCATCATCACGTGACTATATTACAATGCCCTAAGATAATAGATTATTATATAATAAGTTTTGTAAAGAGTGTTAACTGAATTGAAGCAAAAAAAAAAGATAATAATAATAATAATAATAATGAAAATGAAAATGATAATGAAAATAAAATAAAAAGATTAACAAAAATATACATAAATATTATTTTTCAATTTTATTCATCTATAAAGATAATCTTTATAGATTTAAATGACCAGCATAATAGTTTTTAGATTCATAATTCCATATCTTCAGCAAATGCAACAGATTGTGAAGTAGAATCCATCATTGGTGTTTCTGGATCACTAATAATAGCTTCTTCATTATCTAAAGATGAATTGATTTTATTAGTTGATGTTGATTCATTATTTATTTCATTTTCATCTTCATCTTCAAAATCAACATCAAAGAAATCATCATCTGATCCAACAATTTTTTCATATAATACTTTTGCAGCAGTAATTATACCATCATAAGAAATTTCACTAGATGGAAGAGTAGAATAAATAACACCATTATCTGGAGCATCAAGATTATTATCTGTTGTTTCAATAGAATTCTTTTCATATTGACTTGGTACAACAATTCCACTATGAGGAATTGAAGTTTTTTGAATATAAAATAATTTTAATAAATATTGAATTTTTTCTTTTGGAACAAAATCTTTAAATGATTGACCTAATTTTATTGAATTTATAAATCTATCACCTTCTAACATTTCATCTAAACCATCATCTACTAATTCAGAAGAACTTTCTCTAAGAATTGAATTTTCCATTGATTTTAAAGCAGCTTCAAGATCATTACGACCTTTTGAACCTGTTTCTATAGTTGATAAATACCAAACACATGTACCTTTACTTGTTATTTCAGATCCTTCTCCCATTATTATAGCTTGAACAGCATGTTTATTATATGTTGATAAAGAATTACTTGGGAAAACAACTATTGCAGCACTTTCTCCATTATTAAACCATTCTTTACAATTTTTTTTAACTATTACTGTTAATCTTTGAATTTCATATAATTGTAAAGGTTTAAATTTTGAATTTTTTGGAGTTTGACTTGGTGATAAAATAATTTTTTCATTAACTAAAATAGATGAATTATCATTAAATTTTGCAATTTTAGTTTTTGGATTAAATGATAATAATTTTGTATTTAATTTATAAGTTGTACCAGCAACAGCAGCACTTCTACAAAAACCTTGTGAAATTTCACCTGCTCCACCATATTTTGAATAAATAATTGGGAAATTTCCATAAACATCAAAACTTATTAAATATCTTTCAATTCTTAATAATGCCATTGGAGTTAAAATATCTTTATTATTACATAAACCAATTGAAAAAATCAATTCATTTATTTGTTCATTTTCTAATTTAAATTGTTCTTTTAAAAATAAATTTATTGGTTTTTTTTTATATGATTCCCAAATTTCAATTTTTGATTCCCAATTTAAAACAAATTTTATAAATTTCATTAAATATCTTTTTGTTATTAAAGGTAAAGATTGATTTGTAAAAATATCTTGTTTTGAATTTGCAATTTTTTCAAAATTATCATTTTCAAAAAAATGAATTGAATTTAAAGGTTGAAATTCTAAATATTTATAAACTCTTGATTTAATTAATAAAGATAATAAATCACTTTTAGCAAAAAGAATTTTTGGAGTTATATCAATACCATAATCTCTTGAAATGATATCATTAGGTCTTGGTATATATAATAAAGCATTTTCAAAACCATAAATTTCTTTATTATTTACTTTTTCAACCCAAATTTTTAATTGATCAATTGTTAAAGTAGCTGTATTATCACCATAATTATTATTAGAATCTATATGTAAAACATTTAAACCTTGCCATGCCAAAGCAGCAGCAAGTATACTTTCTATTAAACCTGTTCCAGCTATGACAACATCACAAGTATCTGGTGTTGTATCAGGTAAAGGTTTTTCAATTCCAACTAGATATGGAACAATAGATGGTTTTTTTAAAGATGGTTGAGTTTGTTGAAAATCATCATTTGAAAATTGTGCTTTTGTAGCTGTTGAAGAACGGCGTTCAGCTATAGAAGGTCTTCTTTCTGAGTTCATTATAAGACTTTGAGTTATTCTTGTTGTATTTTTGTTGTTTAATGTTTAATTTTTTTTAATTTTTGATTTTTGCCACTTAAAAAAAATTTAAAATTTAATTGTTTTTTTTAAGAAATATATTATATATTATATATATATAAAAGAAAAAAAAAACAGAATATATATGTATTAACAATATTTAAAAGATAATATATTTAAAGTTAACAATTTTAATTATATGTATCTATTCATACGTACGTTCAATTCCTTTAACAAAAAAAATTAAACAAATTAAAATAAAGATTTGTAATTGTATATGATATTAAATAAATATAAAATAGTATTATGAATATAAATATAGATAATGATTAGCATATGAAATGTTATAACATTCACATTTTTTATTATTATTATTATTATTAAAAAGTTTTTCTCCACTTTGAAAGTTATAAACTCTTATTTTTTTTCTGGTATTTGTTCTAATATTTTAACATGTTCTTCTAAAATTCTTATAGATTTTTGTAAAGATAATAAATCTCCTATAACAATATTTGAACTTTTTTTATAATCATCTAATATATAGAAATAAGTGAATATAGAAGTTGAACTAACACCTAATAGAAATCCACAAAAACCACCTCTAAAAGCACCAACTCTTTTAATTGTTCTTACTGGAGTAACAGGTGAAGTAGAAGTAGAGGAAATAAAAGTACTGTTAAATCTTTTAATTATTGTTGATGATGATGATGAAATTATTTTTGAATTATTTGGGAAAGTATATGACAACATTTTGGAAGGATTATAATAAAGTTAATAAATAGTATTTTAAAATTCAATAATGAAGATTATTTATTGATTAAATTTAAAAGAAAGAATTGTTTTTTTATTTATATAGTTTTTTTTTTTTTTTTATTTTTTTTTTAAAAAAATTGTGAATGTGATTTTTATCTCCACATTATCTCCACATTTTATTTTAATTAAAAAAACAAATTAT
The DNA here is from genome assembly GCA_030564005.1 of Ruyongia tratensis. NCBI lineage: Eukaryota > Fungi > Ascomycota > Saccharomycetes > Phaffomycetales > Wickerhamomycetaceae > Ruyongia > Ruyongia tratensis. Next base: position 26,352 of record JAJMKZ010000006.1, on the reverse strand, counting down.
TTTTATTTAAAAGTGAATAAAATCATCAAATATTTATTATAAAAGTTGTATTTAATTGAATTTTAAATTTGAAATGGATATGGAAATATTAGAGTAGTAGTAATTAATATTTTAAGGTATTAAAAATAGAACTTATTTATTTACAAATATTTTATAAAAAAGGGGAAGGGGGAGGAAAAAAAGTAAATCAAAAATCATTTTCTATTTGAAGAACGTCCTCTTTCTTCATTATCTTTACTCTTTTTTAAAAAACGTGATAAAAAGAAACCTTTCTTCTCTTTTGTTTTATTTTTATTCTTTCTTTCTTGATTATTATTATTATTATTATTATTTAATTTTTGAAAAATTGATGAATCAGATTTATAATTATTTAATGATCTTTGTTTTGATAATATTGGTTTTAAATCATTTGATGATATTGAATCAACTATTGTTAAAGTTTGATATTTTTTTAAACTTAAATCATTTAAATCTTTATTTATTAAATCATCAGTAAATTTAATCTTTGGTGAAAAATTTAAATTTAATTTAGTATTAGAAATAGTTGAATTATTATTATTATTATTATTATCTAAATTTTTTGTTAAATTTTTTTTTAAATTTGTTTCTGGTATTAATACATCCAACATAGATTTAGTTTTATCCAATTCTGGCATACCAGTTAAAGATCTAACAAGAGCAGCACCTCCATCATTAATATGTTGATCAAACTTTAAAGTTAATTGACGATTTGCTTCATTAATTTTTGTTATTCTTTTCAAGTATGATGATTCATCAATTAAATTATTATTCTCATCATCATCTAGATCACCTAATGATTTAGTTAAAGAATCATGATATGTAGTTAATGATTTCTTCAATTTATTTAAAGAAGAATTAGATGCATTTACACCACTTTCATCACTTATAATAGATGATTCATCACTACTATTACTACTATCACTACTATCACTAACATCATCATCATTATCAGAACCATTTGAATTAATATCAATATTAAATTTTTGAAATAATTTAGCTTTTTCATCAACTTTTGGAATTTTATCTTTTAATTTAATTAATTCTAATTCAATTAATGATTTTTTAAATGATGATAAATTTAAAATTTTTAAATTTTTTTCTAAAATTTTTTTAAAAAAATTAATTTCAAATTCATCCATTAAAATTGATGGTATTATAATAATTGGAATATTTAAATTTTTTACAAATCTTTCTGAAATTCTTGAAGATTTCCATTTATATTCTTTTAAAAATTTAGAATTTGGTTTTGTTGAAATAAAAATAAAATTTGGTTCATAAATATTAATTGAATCTTTTAAAATAATAGAACTATCTTCTGATAAAAATAAATCTATAGTTGTTTTAAAAATAAGATTATTTTTACTTATTAAATTAATATAATTTTTAATATTTTTTGTAGTTCTTTCAAATAATTTAATATCTAATTGATTATCAATTTTATTTCTAACTCTTGATCTTGATCTTGATCTTTCATTCTTATTATTATTATTATTATCATTATTATTATCATTTAAAAGATTATTAATTTCATCATTTTTATCATCAGGAATTCTTGAAACTATAACTAAATGATCTCCATTTCTTAAAATATTATCAATACAATAATCAAGAGCAACCCATGTATGCCTTCTACCAGTAATATAAACAAGAAAAGTTCTTTGATTTCCTTCATTTTTTTTTTTAATAATAAATGATTTAAATAATTCATGTTCTCTTGTATAAGTATATGATTTACAAGTTATACATGAAGAACTTGGATATGAACCAATTTTTTCTGTAACATTTGAAAATCCTCCAATTATATTAGATGTTTCATCATCTGGTTCATCAATAATTTCCATATGATCAATAGTAGTAGTATTATAATCTGAATAATAATCTGTTAAAGGATAATCATTTTCAAAAGGATTTATAGATATTGTATTAAATGAAACATGATTTTTTTTTATTAATTTATTTGATTCTTTAGAATTTAATAAATTAATATCTAAATTAATTGTTTTATAAATTGATTTTTTATTATTTTTTTTTAATTTATTTTTAATATTATTGATGTTATTGTTATTATGATTTAAATTTGTTGATATTTCATCATCAATTGATCTATTTGGAGAATTAATACGACTTGGAGTACCTGAATTTAAAACAATATCTGGTAAAGAATGCATATGATCTAAAAACTTTTTCTGTTCATCTTCCATATTGATTATAAAGTTTAAGAAAAAAATAAGAATAAAACAAAAAAGTATTAAAAAGATTAGATAATGATTATTATTAAAGAAGTAAGAGTAAAACAAACTACCTCTATAAAGATACCTTTTTTAAATATATTTTGATTGTTTGTTTATCAAGTAATAACTTTTAAAAGATGTAAAAAAAAAAAAAACTTTTTAAAATGTTTTTGAATTTTTTTTTATTTTTTATATTTTCTTAGAATAAATATTTTTTATATAGTTTAAAGATTACAATAAAATTTAAATTTAAATAAAATATCATATATCAAATTAAATTAAATTCCATTAAAAATATAATATAATATATATATATTAATTTGTTGAATAAAAAGATTAAATTTTAAAAGAATAATAATTTTTAATTAGATTTATCAAGAGTATTCATTGGAGTTACATTCTTTAAATCTATAGCATCACTAGCACATTTTCTAACTGAAGATAATATATTAATACAATTCTCTGGTTTATCTCCTTTTATACATAATTCATATTTATTTAATATACTTTTACAATTTGTTAAAATTTTTTGAAATGCTGGAATTCTATAATTTTTAAAATGGTTAGTAAATAAATAGGAAGAAGAAGAAGAAGAATATAAACTTACTCCTTTTTAATACATTCAGCTATTTCTTGTTGTTCTTTAGAACAATTAATAGGATTTTCATGATTTTCTGATATACATTTATGATAATTAATAAATTTTTGAGGACAAAATTTTGCAATCTTTAAAAATCTGTTAGTTTTAATTTGCATATAAACATATATATATAATTTACTTACATTTTCCATTAATATTTGATCAAGAATATTTTCTGACATATTGTTATACTTTGAATTTTTAAATTTAATAAATATTCTTTTTCTTTTATTTATATATATAAAATAAAATAAAAAAACATACCAAAAAATTTTTTTTTTTTTTTTAATTTTTCCCATTAAGTTATATATATAAAGATAGTAATAAATTATCGTTTATACCTTGCACCATGTAAAATTTGAGGCCAAAATGGTTCTTGTTTATATTCATCATTATTATCATTATTAATTATTTCTTTATTATATTCATTATTATTATTATTATTATCATTTAATTCATTTTTATTTGCATTTTTTATTAATAAATCAACAAGTTTTTCTTTAAAAAAATATATATGTTAATAAAAAAATAATTAACTATTAATTAATTTTATTTATATTAAATTTACTTACGATGAACTAATGTTGGTATAGTTTTTTCTTGATGTCTTTTAATTGTATATATCTCTTGTTGTTCTTTTGTTTCTAAAAATGATCTCTTTTCTCCCATTTTATATCTCTAATTATATATATTAAAAAAAAGGAGATTATATTTTGATTTTTTTTTTTTATTTATTTTATTTTAAAGTTTAATAAATTTCAATACATTGATAAGTTTAGATTAAAAAAAAAAAATTTTTTTGTTAAAAACAACTATATATATTAACTATATATTAATAATAATAATAATAATAATAATAGAATAGAATAATAATATTTAATAATAATAATAATAATGATAGATTAATAAAAAATAATAATAATTAAATTTAAACTCTTTTATAAACATTATTATTAGAAACTGGTTTTTGAGAAGAAGAAACATTATTATTTGATTGAGAAATATGAGTTGATTGACGTACACCACTTGTATTATTAGCATTTTCTTTTAAAGTTGTTAATTGTTTTGATCTAAATGTTTCATAATGTAAAGAAGCTGTAGTTTCAATTAAATCTTGTAAATGAGTTCTTGTAATAAAATCTCTTAAATAAACAAATTCAGATTGATTAACATCTTCAATATTAATAGTTCCCCATCTAGTTCTTCTACCTCTAAAAGCTTCTCCATTAATAGTAATTTCTTCTTCTGAACCAATTACAGCAAATGGAATAATTGATCTAATACTATTATTTAATTCTTTTTCTTCATCTAATAAATCATCTGAATCATATGGATAAATATTTAAATTATGATATTGAAATTCATTTTGTAAAATTTTTCTAAAATTTTCACGTTCATTAATTGTTAAAGTATCAGCTTTACTAATAATTGGAATAACATTAGAAATTTCTGAAATTTTTTTTAATGCAATAATATCAATAGAACGTAATCCAATATTATTTGGTTGAATAAAATAAAGAACTGCATGAACTCTTGAATCATTTAAAATTTTTTCACGTTGAGCTGTTAATTCTTTACGAAGGTATAAAGAATATTGTTCTTTTATATATCTAACAATTGGTTCCCAACATTTATCATTATTAATTTGATCACCAAAACCTGGTGTATCAATAACATTAATGTTTAAACGAACATTATTTTCAATTAATTCATGATTTGTAACTGTAATTTCTGATGTTTTAGTAATTGGTTCATGACTTGATTTACGTCCTGATGAATCAATTAAATGAGATGCAAATAAAGTATTAATCAAAGTTGATTTACCTAAACCAGAGTATCCTAAATAATATTTTATAATTTGTTAATACTTTAAATCTTAGATTTTTTAATATTTTAGATCTTCTTCTTTTTAGTAATAAAAATATATACATACCTGCTACTAAAATATTAAATTGAAATCCTCTTTTTAACAAACGATGTTCAATCTGGGTTGTGATTGTATCAAAACCAACGTATGAAGAAGGTTGCATAGAATCTTGAACTGTTGAAGACATCACTTATTTTATTTTTATTTTTATTTTGTAGATGAATGAATTGTGTTATAAAATTAATTGTAATTAATTAAATTCTTAAATGTTACTTAAATCGTTTTTTTTTTTAAGTTTTTTTAATTTTAAAAAAAAAAAAAAAAAAACACAAAAACAAAAACAAAAAAAAAAAAATTTCACGTGACTTTTTTTTTTAAAAAAAAAATTGTCGAAAAGAACTTTTTTTTATAACTATTATAATATTTATTATATTTATTATTATAATATTTATTATAACCTTTTCAAAAAGATGTCTTTAAGAATTAGTTTATCTTCTCTTGGTGGTTTAACCTTACCAAGAATCCCTACTTCTTTCCCAGAAATCAAAATACATATTACAAACCCTTTTAATAATAGAACTTCAACTACTAATAATAATAATAGTTTATTACAAGAACAATCATCATCATCATCATTAAGACAAAGATTAGAAGAATATTTAAATAATAAAAATAATAAAGAATTAAAAAATATATTTATTGATAATGGTATACTTAATGCAGCTCCTAAAAAAAAAGTTTCATATACAAAAAGAAGAATTAGACGTTATCAACCACAAACTAAACAAATTAAATTTAATCATAATTTAGATCGTTGTCCATCTTGTGGTCATGTTAAAAGAGTGCATTTCTTATGTATGAATTGTGTCACTGAAATTAAAGCTCTTTGGAAAAAGGATGATGTTCTTTCTAATCCAAAATTAAAATCAAAAGAACCAATTATAAATGATTTAGATTATAGAATTATTTATCCAGGAAAAATTGAAAATGAACATAATAAAAAATTAAAAAAATCAAGAGATTATATTGAAAAAAGAAGAAAAACTTTACCATATTTTAAAAATTCTAACAAAAAATAACCAATTATTAAAAATTTTCTTTGTAAATATTCATTCAATTAAAGAAACAATACATTTAGTTTATTTAATCATATATATATATATATATATATATATTTATTATTATCAGTAGAAAATCAAAATTATCAATTTTAAATTTAAAAATTATAATTAATTCACATTAAATTACAACTTATACAACAAAATCCATTTTCTTTTTTTTCTTCTTTAATTGAATTTTTATTTTGTTTAATTCTATTCTTTGATATATTAATTTTTTTAAATTCTTTATCTTTATCTTTAATTATTTCATTTTCTTTCTTTAAAATTAATAAAGTTGAAAAAGAATTTAATTTTTTAGTAATTTTATAAAAATTTTTACCTTGATTTATTGCAATTTTTAATTCTAAATTAGTTGGTAATCTTAAACCATCACCACCAGTAAAAGTACCAGAACCCCATGAAGAACTACCATGAATTTCATCAATTGAATTAATTTGATTAAAACAATTTTTATAACCTAATGGTACATATATCATACCATGATGAGTTAAAATTGATAAAAAATTTCTAACTGTTATTTCTTGTCCACCACCTAAAGTACTTGTAGATACAAAAATACCAGCTGGTTTACCATGTAAAGAACTACAAGTCCATAAATTACCAGTTGAATCCCAAAAATTTGACCATTGAGCTGGCATATTACCAAATCTTGTTGGAATACCAAATAAAAACCCATCATATTGTTCAAGAGTTTCAATAGAGGCAATTGGAATATCAATTGGTTTTTCAGGTGCTTGAATTAAAGTTAAAACATTTTCTGATAACGTTTCATTAACCCTGAATAAATCAACTGAACCAACTTCTTCTTCTTCAATTGCCTTTTGAATAGTTTTTGCTAAGATTGTAATATGACCATATGTTGAATATGTTATGATCTTATTAATTGTGTTAGTATTAAAATAAATAAAAGATCCCCCCCAAAAAAAAATTTATACTTACAGCAATTTTAACCATTTTTAATAAATTAGGATATTTCACTCTTTTTATATGATTTTATATGATTTTTAAAAGTCAATTAATATATATCTGTATGTATTTAACTTGTTAGTTTAATTATACTTACTGTTATTATTCTATTGATATTTATTTTAATTAGTTTAATTTAAAATAAATTCTTAGGTAATTAATGAATAATATTTGTAATTTTTAAAAGTCTGTCAATTTTTAATTATATTTATATTTTTTTTTATTAAAACTATATATTATCATTCATATTCTACATACCTTAAGAATACCTCAATTACACACAATCTAACAATGGTGGTTTCCCAAAGTTGCCATTAATCATAAATACTACCTATGGTCATATTGTAAAATTAGCAGAAGCTGAAAAGAAAGGTATTGAAAAATTAAATTTAAAAGCAAATATATTTATTAAATTCCTGAAACTTTTAACTACTGATGATTTATTAACCCTACTAAACAAGACTATCCAATTGCCTCTATCTACTTTAGCTCATCATGGTATAATCTATGTTCCATTAAACATTTTCTAAAAAATCATAGATAGGATTTCCAATATCTTTAATTAAATCTTTTGACCATAAAACATCTAGATGAGAATACTCATCTAATTCTAAAGATTCATAATAAATATTTTTTTCTATTTCCTTAAAATGATTAATTACTTTAATACCATCAACTAAATAATCTTTTTTAGGAACAACAAGTAAAATTCTAGGTATATCATCATCATCATCATAATTAAACCAATTTTTATTATAAGGAAGAATTGAATTAGATACATTAAAACCTGTTTTTGTATTTAACCACCAAGTCATTAATTTATTACTAACATATACTGGTGAGAATAAAAAATGACGATCACGAATTCTTTTATCCCATAATTTATCATTCCAATTAAAAAGATAATTAAACATTGTATAACTTAAAAATCCAAATAATTTAGTTCCAATTAAATATTTTCTAATAATCATCATAATTGGTAAAAATGATTTAATTCCAAAAAAAAAATTATAATTTGTAAAAAATGAAATAATTTTAATAAAAAATTTTGTTTTTAATAAATTACCACTATAAATTGCAGGTGAAAGTGCTATAAATGATTCAATTTTTTTTGAAATTAAATATTTATTTTGATTAAGAGCAATAAAACTTTGAGTTGTTCCTTGTGAATGTGCAATTAAAGTTATTTTTTCATAATTTGAATTAGAAATAATATGATCAATCATAGCAGGTAAATCAAATTTAGCCATATGATTAATATCCCAATTCCAAAAATTTAAATCTGATGGTTTTAAATTAATATGTTTAGGATGAAATCCACATCTATTATTTCCTAACCATATATCATAACCTTTTTCAAATAAGAAATATGCTAATGATTCTTTACCACTTGTACAGAATGAACCTGAAGATTGTAATAAACCATGAAGTAATAAAATTGGTTTTTTATTAATATTATTTTCTTCTTCTTCTTCAATTGTATTTAAAGGATTTATAATTCTATAAATTTTAAGTATAAATCCATCTTCAGTTATAATTTCATATTCTTTTAAATCATATCCTAATATTTTGAAATAAAAAGATAGATCATCAACTAATTTAAGTTCATTTTTTGAAATTGGTTCATTTTCTTTAATAATAATATTATTATTATTATAAGGTTTATTAAAAATATTAATAATATTTCCATATAATGAATGTAATAATGCAAATAACATTAAAAAACTTAAAAAGATTGAAGTAAATATATATGAAGAAATAAGATAAAACATTTGAATTTGTTTAGAATATGATTTATTCTTTGATCTTAAATTGATATTATGAGTTGTTAATGAATTTGTACTACTAACTTGACTTGAAATTATTGACATTGTTTTGAATATTTAAAAACATTAAAAAGAAATAATAAAGAAAAAAAATTCAATATTTAAGTTTAAATCTTTTATTTTGATTGTAAAACCCTAATATAATTATATCTTCAAAGTTAGATTTTATAATATAATATTTATTTATTTATATGTTTTTTTTATAAATTAAGTAAAAATTTTTTTTTTTTTTAATTTTTTCTTTAATTTTTAACTTTTAAACTTTGAATTTAAACAAATAAAAACTTATTAGTATTTTAATTATGATAAAATTGAATCAAAGTTTCGTTTTAACAAAGTCTAATAAAGTGATATTTAAAGAACATGAAATCTCAATTGAGTTTTTAGTATTTCCTAACAGAAACATTATATTAATAAGGTTTGATGGTGAATTAGATTCAGTTTATAAATCAAAAGTACCTTTAAATATAAATAACTTTTTAAAACAACAACAAGATGGTGGTGAAGAAGAAGAAGAATTTATTTGTGAAAAGATATGTATTATTGGAGATCCAAATAATTTTAAACTAGGAATACTTGTTGAACAAATATCGAAATTACTTTATTCTACCATAAAATTATATCCTAATGATTGTATTATTCAAATAAGTTCAAAATTATTTAATTTTAAAAATTCAAAAGAAACTTTAAATTCAAAAAATAATGATATGGAACTTTTAATAACAGTAATGACTTTATTTAAGTCTCTCTTTCATCAATAACAGCCATATCTAATACTTCAAGTTCACATGATTTATTCTTTTGTGTTAATTCAACAAATTCTCTATAATTTACTGGATCAATAAATGATATAAAAGACCAATTTTTATCTAAACTTTTTGATTCAATATCACCAATTAAATTTTCAATTAAATTTTGATTTAATTTTTTAAATGATTCTTTATCAATTGAAAATTTAATTTTCATTTTAGCTCTAACAATTGGTATAATTTGTTTTGAAATTAATAATTTAATTGCATCTAATGCTTGAATTTTACTAGATTTTGTAGTGACAACATTAAACTTAAGTTCATTTAAAGCTTTCTGTATCATTGTTGGAGGATATCTTTTTTTCGTTTTTGGATTAATACATTTTGTTGATATTATTTGTAATACTTCAGCTTGAATTTGTTCACCTTTAATTTGTCTTTCCTTTTCACTTAATTGAATTTCACCTCTTTGTAATATTTCTAAAATTATTTTATCATTATCTACTGATCCAAAACTTTTCATTAAATCTTCATTTGATGCAACTTGACCTTTTGATACATTTAAAAATATTTGTGGTATTTGAATTACTTCATCAATATCTTTTTCAATATTTAATCTCCAATCTTGAACTTTATTAGGATAACATGCTATTTCAAATCTCTTTTTGCCCTTTTTCATACGAACTAATGAAACATTAGTCAATCTAATCTGATTTGAAGGTTGATTAATACCCATTTTATTTTCTTATTTCCTTTATATATTTTCTTATTTTCTTTATATATTTTCTTTTTAATGTTAAAAAATTTTATAAAGAAAAAAAAAAAAAAAAAAAATTAAAATAAAAAATAGGGGTTTAATTTTTTTTTCATAATTCTTTTTAATTACTACCTTTATTTTCTTAATTAATATAATATCTATAAAAGATGTCATCTTCATCTGTTGTCACTTACCAGACAAGACCATCTCTTTCTAAAAGAGACTTTGGCACTACTGAAGATTTAGATATTTTAAAATCAGCTCATTCTTCATCATGTTTAGTTCAAAAATTTAGTGAAGAAAATTCATTACAAAATGATTTAATTGCAAGTATGGATAATTTTATGTATTCTATTCATTTAAAAATTAAAAAACTTGAAGAATATTTTAAAATTAATGAAAAAGATAATAGTGATGCATTAGCTTCTTTACAAAATTTATATGAAACATTATTATATTTAAAAGGTAATTTACCTAAAAAATCTAAAAATGTTGAAGAATTAAATGCATTAATAAATGAACATTATGGTGATTTAATGAAATCAATTAATGGAAATAAAAGTTTAGAATTTCATGAAAATCTTCTTACATTTTTACATTACCTTGATGCTAAATTTAATCAATATGATGTTATTAGTAATAATGACAGTAATAATAATGACAATAATAATAATGAAGATGAATATTCATTAGCTTTGAAAAATTTTAAATTAAAGTTTTATAACTATGAACAAGCATCTAAAAAGGGTTCAGTATCTTTATTACATTATAATGATTTACCTTTCCCTTGGAGAGAAAATCCTTATATTGTTTATGGTTATCGTTTTCAAAATAATCATATATATTCATTAAAGAGTATATATCATTGTCATAATGAAACTTCAAACATATGGACTCATCTTATTGGTGCTTTAATAATGCTTTATATCTGTTTTTTTGATTTCCCTCAAAGTGAACTTTATCAAAATAATTCTTCAACTGGAAATCTTGTGATATATCTTTTCCTTATTGCTAGTGTAAAATGTTTATTATCTTCATCTATTTGGCATACATTTAATGGTACATCAAGTTTATTCCTTAGAAAAAAATTCGCATGTATTGATTATACAGGTATTACTACTCTGATTACTGCATCAGTTATTACTACTGAATATGCTAGTTTATATTATCATCCTATTTTAAGAACTTCATTAATGATATTTTCTTTGATTTGTGGTGGTATTGGTTTTCTTTTTAATTGGTCACCTAATTTTGATAAACCACAAAGTAGACCATTAAGAATTGGATTTTATATTTCATTATCAGGTTTAGGATTTTCTGCATTTTTTATTCTTGCTTTACAAAAAGGTTTTTTACATGCTATTAATTTTTATTCACCAATTACTAGAAGTTCAGTTTGGTACCTTGTTGGTGTAATATTTTATGGTACTTTAATACCAGAAAGGTTTAGAACAGATGTTATTATTGATGAATATAATCCTCCTGAAAAAATAATAAATTCAGAAAAAACAATTAATGAATTACATATCCATTTTAAGAAAGAACCAACAAAGTCTAATAATCAATCATTACTCTCATTATGGTGGGTTGATTATATCTTTGCATCTCATAACATTTGGCACGTATTTGTATTGATGGGAATACTTGGACATTATTCTGCTATTTATGAAATGTTTCAAAATATTTCAATGAATGAATGATTAATTAATTAAAAGAAGAAAAGAAAAAAAAAAGACAATACACATAAAGAATACTACAATATACATGAAATGAAATGATAAATAATATAAAGAAAGAAAAAAAAAAGAGTTAGAAATACATTTACAGGTATTTTAACAAAAAAAACAAAGGTATATAAATTAAAATTTATAAGGATAAATAGATATGAAAATATATGAATAAAACTGTTTATTTTGGGCATGGTATTGGATTAGAATTCGAACTATTAGAATAATATGCTTCAAATGTATTATTTGTTCCAATTTCATTAATTCTTTGATCATCTTGATCTAATTGATTTTCTTGTCTTAATAAAGGTGTTTCTTCATTATTTTGTAAAGGTGAAACATTAGGGTTAGAAGAAGCTTTATTTAATGACCATAACATTAAACAAGAAACAATACTAACAGCTATAATTATACCTAATAAAACACCTAAACCAACTGATAAAGCAGGAATTGTTAAATGATAATGTTTTTCATCTAATGATATTGGTTTATCTATTAAATAAACACATGATCCTTTATTTGTTGTACAACCTTTTTTAAGTATTCTTGAAAAATCTTTTGAATCTTTTATCATTAATAATGATTCATCATGAAATTGTCCTGGTTTAGAACATATTAACTCTATATTATCAACTAATGTATTAATCATACTATTATTACAACTATAAAGATTTTCTATTGAATTTTCAGGAATTATATGAAGTTTAAAAAATCTTTCTAAAGTTTTATTAGATTTAAATGAACCTAAATCATCAAAATTATTATTCATTAATGGAATTAAAACAGAATTATTCCCATAATTAAGCATATTTGAAATTTCTGGAAAATAATCAATATATTTAAGAAATGAATTAGTAGCTTCTGATGATTCAATAATATCTCTTAAACTTATACTAATTGAATCAGGAAAAAATACATTTTCAATAGGGTGTACAACACCTCTATCAAATATTATATCATCATCTTTATTAATTGAAATTTTATTGGATGAATAAATAATTTCAATTTTAGAATCTTCAATATTTTTAAAAGATAAATTAACAAATTCTTTATTCAAATTTTGAAGTTTAATAAATTTATTTTCAAAATCTGTATATAATAAACCATTTAATATAAAATTTTTTAAAATTATTTCAAAAATATCTTGATTTTTTTCTAAATATTTTAAAGTTAAAGAATAATCATTCCAAGATTCAAAACAAGGTAGAAATATTGTATAACCTTTTAAATTATTTTTAAGGTTTAAAAGACCAAATTTTTCTAAAAATACTAAAGATTCTGTACATTTTAAAGAACCAACATTTATAGAAGTTACCATTGGACCAGGAGTTCTTAATTCATCATCAATAAAATAGATATTAGTATTTCCAACTTTTATATAATTATTATCTAAAAGTATATTATTATTTAAAATATGACTATTATTTCCAAGTTTTGAAATTTTTAATTTTTGACAATTATTACCTAATTTTTTAGAATTACAAAATTTAGAATTATATAAAGATTTATAATCTTTTGAAATATCTAAAGCTTTATCAATAAAATGATAAAGATTAGATCCTTTAGAATTTATTCTAAATGAATCAGAATCATTATTATCATATGGAATGAATAATGTTTGAGAAATATTCATATTTGTTAATAAATTTCCTAAATTTTGTAAAATTAATTCATCAACAAAATTTTCTTGTTCTAATCCAATAAGTGTTTTTAATAAATTAAATTGAATTTTTGGAATTAATTCTTTATTATTAAAAATGTGTAATACTGTATCAATTGAAATTATATTAGAAATTTTAGAATTAATTGTTTTATTAATAGTTAAAGATAAACCATTATCAAAAGAATCAAGATTTATTTTATTTCCAGATAAAGATTCTATTGATAAATTATGAATATTACCACCAATATAATTTTTTAAAATTAAAGATTCAATTAAATATTTAAGATCAATTAAAGAATATTTTAAATTTTTAAAATAATTAATTTGATAATCTTTATATAATTCTTTTAATGAATTATCCATTGGTATTAATAAAGTTTTTTCATTTTTAAATTTTAATGGATAAATTTTTAATAAATCATTAAATATTGATATTGAATTAAAAAGGTTTATAGTATCATAAATATTTGATAAATTATTAAATAATTGATCTATACCATGAATAAATGAATTTTGAGAATTAGCAAAAAAATTTGATTCAACAACATTAATATTATTAATTTGAAAATCTTTATCTTTATAAAAATCTTGATTTTCTTTAACAGATATAAAACATGGTGAATTTTTATTATTAAGACTTTTAAAAATTATAGATCCATTAATATCATTTTCTTCAAAAGTAGTATTAATAATATATTGTTTTAATTGATCAGTTGTAATTGATAATTCTTCTAAATTTTGTAATGCAAAAGCTGAATTAACAGGAGCAGCCAAAGTAATATTTTCTAACATGTTTAAAAAGGGTATTAAACCATTTCTTTGTAATAGAATTAAAAAGTTTGAAAATTCTACGTTATCAGATAAGATATCAACCACTGATAATGATTGAGTAGATATTACAGAGATTATAAGGATCAGTATGATATTTAGAGATATCAACATTGTACTTTATGATGATGATGATGAAATATTTGTAGCAATAAATAAAAAAAACTTTAAGAGGTAAAAGTAAAAGTAAATAAAATTGTTTATCCATTAAAATTTAAAATTTAGACACGACTTGTTTAAACTTTTAAACTTTTAAAATAATAAAAAAAAAAAAAAATTGCGCATAACTGAAACACCACCTGTTTTTCTTTTATTCTTTTAAAAAAAAAATGTTATTTATTTATTTATATTTTATTATAAATTATACAAATATAAATATAAATATAAATATAAATATATATATATATATATAAATAAATTGGGTTCAGTTTTTAATGAAATGTCTGAAATAGAAGTTACTCCACAAACAGCAGAACCAAATGAATCAGATGCCAATAATGATCAACAAATGGCAACAACAACAACAACAACAACAACAACAAATGAACTTGATGATATTGCAAAACTTCGTGCACTTAATGCAGCATTAGCTACACAGGAAGAAGAAATACAAGAAGATAAAACAGATGTTGATTCACGTTCAGTATATGTTGGAAATGTTGATTATGGATCAAGTCCAGAAGAACTTCAAAAACATTTTCAAGAAGTTGGAGTTGTTAATAGAGTTACAATTTTAACAAATAAATTTACAGGTCAACCAAAAGGTTTTGCATATATTGAATTTAAAGAACCTATCTCTGTTACAAATTCATTAACTTTAAATGATTCAGTTTTTAGAGGTAGAAATTTAAAAGTTGTTCCAAAGAGAACAAATATTCCTGGATTTTCATCATCAAGAAGTAGTAGTAGAGGTAGAGGATTTAGAGGTTTTAGAGGTAGAGGTTTTAGAGGTAGATTTAGAGGAAGAGGAAGATTTAATCCATATTAAAGTTATCCTACTACATTTTGTTTTAAATTTCAATACTATATATAAATAAATGAATAAATATATTATATAATCAGTAAATTTTTTGAATATAATTTGATGCCATTCATCATTCCTATTAATTAAATAGAAAAAAATTATTGAATTTTATCAAGTATTTATTTTATTAATTAATGTTCTTTTATCAAAAGTTCCACAAATTGGTTATATATACAACAAGTATTCTTTTTTTTTTAAAAGTATAAGTATAAAGTAAACTAGTTTGATACTAATAAATCTTTTTTAATGATAGGCTTTTTTTATTTTAATTTTAATTCTTTTGATTGCTGATAACGTTTTTTTTTTTTTTTTTTTTAAATTTTTTTTGTTTTTTTTTTCGTTGATAATATATAAATAAATAAAAAAAATCAACAACAAATTATAAACAAATCTTTAAAAAACATATAAAAGTCGTTCATTTAAAACAAAACAAAAAGCAATAAATGCCAGGAGATCAATCTGAATACGTATCCATTCCTGTATCCAGAACTCGTCATTCAGTCAGACTTAGACGTGATTCAGTACTTTATAATCCAATTGGTAGTTTTAAAGGGGTTAATTCATTAGGTAATTTTGCTTCATCTTATAGTAGATTACAATCTTTTAAAAGCATTGAACCATTAAACGATCATCATAGATCATTCTTTAGAGACAATGATGAATTGTTTGATAGAGATACTTTAGCTCCATCATTTAGAGGTGAAAGACTTTCAACTGTTTTACCAAGAAATGATGTTGAATCATTAAGGTATACAGCTTTTGGTAATGACTTTAACAATGATCAAGCAGTGGCAGATGATAGCTCCTTTATTAGTAGACCTGCTTCATTATATTCTTATGGTGCTATTTCAAATGTTAATGAAAACATTGATTCTATACCACTTGTTTTAAAAAAAGTTGAAAATGAAGGTAAAGTTATAACAATAATTGCAGGTCAATCTACTGCACCTCAAACTATTTTTAATAGTGTAAATGTATTGATTGGTATAGGTAAGTCAAGTCAAATCAATAATAATAATAATAATAATTTTATACTTTTTTTCCTAATGTTACTAACATTTTAAAAAAAAAAAATTTTTTTTTTTTAATTAAAAGGTCTTTTAGCTCTTCCATTAGGTATAAGTCATGCTGGTTGGTTACTTGGTGTTCCCATGTTAACAATATGTGCTATCCTTACTTTTTATTCTGCAGATTTGTTATCAAAATGTATGGATACAGATCCAACATTAATGACATATGCTGATTTAGCATTTGCAACTTTTGGTTCAAAAGGTAGAGCATTAATTTCAATTTTATTTTCATTAGATTTAATTGCTAATGGTGTTTCACTTATTGTTCTTTTTGCAGATTCTTTAAATGCATTATTCCCACAAATATCAGTTAATCAATTTAAAATTTTAGCATTTATTGTTTTAACTCCACCATCTTTTCTTCCATTAAATATTTTAAGTTTAGTTAGTTTATTAGGAATAGTTAGTACAATTTCAGTTGTTTTTATTATATTTATTTCAGGTTTTTTAAAAAATAATACACCTGGTTCATTATTAGAATTTGCTCCAACTAATTTTTTACCAAAATCAACTTTTGATGCATTAATAGCTATTGGTTTATTAATGGCACCATTTGGTGGTCATAGTATTTTCCCAAATATAAAAGTTGATATGCGTCATCCTAAAAAATTTCATGATTGTTTAGGAATTACATATTCTATAACATGGATTACTGATATGTCAATGGCTATTCTTGGATTTTTAATGTTTGGTGGAGCAGTTAAAGAAGAAGTTACAAAAAGTGTTCTTTTAACAAAAGGTTATCCTGCTTGGACTTATTTTTTAATTTGTTCATTAATGGCATTAGTACCACTTTCAAAAACTCCTTTAAATGCTAGACCAATAATTACAATCTTTGATCATATGTTTGGAACTCAATCAATTAATAATTATACTGGTTTAAAATATGGATTTTTTTATATGGTTAAAATAATGATAAAAGCATTTGTTAATATTTTATTTGTAATTGTTGCCATTATATTCCCAGAATTTGATAAAATTGTTGCATTTATGGGATCAGGTCTTTGTTTTATTTTATGTTTAATTCTTCCATGTTTATTTTATTTGAAATTATGTGATAATATTTCAAAAAGAGAAAGATTTGGTTGTTATTTAATCATTTTTTTTAGTATAATTTTAGCAATATTAGGAACAACAGCAACAATAATGTACTAAAAAATTTTTTTGTATTATAATCATCATTATTATACAATAATAATTATTTGTCATTCATCAATCCTAATTTTTTCCAATATCAATATATCAATATACTAAAAACAAACAGTTAAAAATAACATTAGAATTATATAATAATAATATAAACAACAAAGAAAAATAGAATATAATAATAATATAAACAACAAAGAAAAATAGAATGTCTTATTGTAGAAATTAAAAACTTATTATAAAAATATAAACAATTTATAATAAAAAAATCAATTAGGGTAAAAAAAAAAAAAAATTGGGGTCGTGCGCTTACCAAAAAATTATTTTAAAATTTTCTAATTTTTTTATAAATTTAATTCTTAATATTTATTTTATAATAAACTTTAAAGTAAAAAAAAATGATTGAACTAAATAACTTGTTAGTTGATCCTACTAAAGTATTAAATGCTCAAAATAATGACATTTTTCTAAAATTTGTGAAAGAAATTCTTGACCCAGTTGCAAAACAGAACACTGTTTTAAATGAAATATACATTGATGGATTAGATGCAAAACAAGTTTGGTATCAAGCAAAAATCATTTTAGATTCTCTTACTGATGATCTAATGTCTGAAAAAGTACCATATCTACAAGAGTATAATTCAAAACATAACAAGTTAGACTTAAAAAGTAAAAATTCTATAAATTATAAAGCAAGTAACGATTCTTTTAATTCTGATGATGATGATGAGCTTGAAAAATTAGATAATAGCAACTTTGAAGATGAAGATGAAGATGAAGATGAAGATGAAGTGACTTCAGAAGCAGAAGCAGAAGCAGAAGCAGAAGCAGAAGCAGCAGCAGAAGCAGAAGCAGCAGCAGAAGCAGAAGCAGAAGATGAAGATGAAGGTAAAGATGAAGATGAAGATGACAAGTTACCTAAAGAATTGGATGATGAGTTTTTCTCTATTGAAGATTTCAATAAAAATAGTGAAGACTTTCCTGACAATGTTGATGATGATTCTGAAGAAATTGACCTTTTTGGTGATATAGATGAAAGTGATGATGATGAAGCTTTATACTACAATGATTTTTTTGAAACACCAAAGAATAATAAAAACAATTATAAAGATTCAAAGAAGATTAAAAATAATAATAATAATAATAAAAATAAACAATTGAAACAAGACCAAGAGAGTAAAGAAATGAATGATAGTGATTATGATGAAGTTATGAATATTGCTATGAATGATGTATTTGAAAAAGATCAAAAACCTCTTCAAGAAAATCTTTCAAGTTTTGAACGTCAACAACTTGAAATACAAAAAGAAATTGCAAATTTAGAATCAGAAGCAATAGCTGAAAAGAAATGGGCATTTAAAGGTGAAAGTTCAGCAAAATCACGTCCAGTTGATTCTTTGTTATCAGAAGAACTTGAATTTGAGAGAACATCAAAACCAGTTCCTGTTATTACAAAAGATGTTACAGAATCATTAGAAGAATTAATAAGACGTAGAATTAAAGAAAATAATTTTGATGATTTACCTAGAAGAATTATTTCAGATGTTACTAATTTTAAATCTTCATCTTCATTTGAATTAAGTGAAACAAAATCATCTAAATCATTATCAGAATTATATGAACAAGATTATAAAAATGATAATACTGATGAAATTTCAGAAGAATTAAAGAAAGCTCATAATGAAATAAAAGATATGTTTCAAAGCTTATCATATAAACTTGATGCATTAAGTTCAGCTCATTTTATTCCAAAACCAATTCAAAAATCAATAGAAATAAAGGTAAATACAGCTACTGTACTAATGGAAGATGCACAACCATTAACAGAATCATCAACTACTGTTTCTTCTTTAGCACCTCAAGAAATATTTAAAACAGAGAGAAGAAGCAAAGATAATGAAGTTTCATTAAAATCTGGTATGGTATTATCAAAGGATGAATTAACTAGAGAAGATAAACAAAGACTTAGAAGAGCACAAAAGAGAAAAAGATCTAAAGAATATTCTAAAGAACAACATTCATCAAAAAAATCAAAGAAACAAAATGTTATTGAAACCCTTTCAAAAGCTAATAATGTTACTATCATTAATAATAAAGGTGAAAAAAGAGATGTTAAAGGTGCACTAAAATCAGATGATATTAAGAAAGGTTCTATTGGTTTGAAATTATAATAACGTATATATCTATCTATCTATATATATATATTTATTTCTGCATAGAAAAACAACAACAATTTTGATAGTTTTCATTCTTTTGATCTATGTAATAACATTTTTGCACCTTTTGAAACAGTAGGACAATAATGATTTTCAAGTAAAAATATTTCCCATATTGTAGCAGCATCAGGATTACATGTATCAGGGGAATCAATTTCCATAGAAAATGTACCATTTAAAATTCTATCATCTGTTGAAAATATACTACTTAATTCAGAATAACGACTCATTAATTTTTCAATAAATTTAATAATAGCAATACTAGATTTTTCTGGTGTATTAAATAAACAAATTAAAAGTCTTTTAGTAAATGCTAAAACTCTTGATTTTGAACCATTTTTTGATTTAAAAAATATACTTTCTAAAGCTTTTAAAAAAAGTTCAATTTCAGTAGAAACATTAACAGAAGGTTTAACTAATGTTCCAGAAAGTGGATCAGCTAATCTTAATGTCTTGTATGAAAATTCAATATCAACATCAATAGATATTTGATAAAGAATTGAATATAAAGAATCAATAAATCCAGATAAATCAACATTAACCTTATATTGTGAGTTATTAGATATTAAAGAAAAAGCTGTTACAATTCCAAGAAGTACTAATCTTGATTTTGAAGTATTTGAATTAGAATATTCTTTATCAACATTTTTAATAACTTCTTTAATTACTTGAAGGAAATCACCTAAAAGTTCAAAATTAACCATATTTCCAATTTTAGCTAAACCTTCAAGAACAGAACCAATAAGTAAGAATTTTTTTTGTTGTAAAATTTCTAAATATAATTTTAATAACATCTTTAAAATTTCAGCTTGAAATCTTTCTCTTTCTTCTTCTGAAACAGCTAATTCAGCTTTACGAATTTCTTCTTCAATTTCTTTTCTTTCTTTTCTAATCTTTCTCTCTTTTTTAGATAAATGTACTCTATCTTTTTTCTTTAATTTTATCTTTTCTTGTTTTTCTTGTTCAGTTAAATTTGGATCATAATCATTTAAAATATTTAAAGAAAGAAATATATTTAAAACACTTTCATCAACTCTAAATCCTTTAGATCTTATTGTTTTAGTTAATAATCTCACGATATCAAAAGAGACATCACCAGAATCATCTTCATTTAATAAATTTTCAAAAGTTTTTAAACAAGAATAAAATATAGTATCATTTTTAGTTGAAACTTTACATAATCTTTTTGCAATTATTAATAAAATATCAGGTCTATAATTAAAATGAGTTGTTGAAGAAGCAAGTTCACATGATGCCTTTACAGCTAATTGAGATAGAATTGGATTTTTTCTTGAATTTCCAGCAAGAGAAGATAAAAGATCAATATAATCTTTAAAATTTGTTACTAAAGTTTGTTCAAAATTTCTTAATTTTTGAATTTCTTTAGAAACTTTTTCTTTTTTTTCAATATCTGATAATGGTCTAATTCTATACCCAGGTATAATATTCTTGAATGTAGGAACTAATGCAAGAAGTGAAAATTTGGATGTATTAGGATTATTAGAACGAGCCATACGAAGTAAACGATTAAGAGATGATATATTTTCTTCTGGTTCCTCTATAAGTTTTTCAACTAAATCAGCAATTTCTTCCTTTAATTTTAATAAAAGTTCTTCATCAAATATTTCTTCTTCTTCTTCTTCTTCTTTATTGCCTTGAAAATTTTCTTCTTTATCATCATCAGAAACATTTTCATCTTCATTAACTTGTTCTTCCAAAACCTCTTCTTCCTCTTCTTCTTCTTCTTCTTGATCCAAGACTCTTTCAAATTTACCACCTTTTTTAATTGGAAGTGCATTATACTTATTATTTGTACTTTCTACTAATTGACGTGGTTGATTTTCATAATCTTGTTCTTCATTATCCCAATCAACTTCTTTTTCTTTAAATAAAGCATTAGATGCATTATTATTAAAATTTACTAAACCTAATGAAAGTAAGCTATCATTTTGTTGTCTCTTTTTAGACCTTTTTTCTTCAACAAAACGGGAAGAACGTTTTTTAGCCATAATTAATTAACAACTAATCTTTTTGTATTGTTAAAATTAAGTTATTTTTTAAATATAAATTTTATCTCATCTCTTAAAGTTAAAAAAAAAATTTTAAAATATACAGCAAAAAAAAAAAAAAAAAAATCTGTCACGGGTCAATAACAAAAATGAATAGAGGATTAAAACTTATTTTAAAATATAAAACTTTTTTATAATTAAATATATAAACTATTTTCAAAAGATAAACGTTTAATGAAATGAATTCTGAAAACTTTACTTTAGATCATCCAATCATAGAAACAAATAACAGAAGGACACTCTTTTCACAGATAAATATAACATCATCTAAAAGAGATATAACTTTATCAATAAATAATAATAATAATAATGATTTAATAAATTTAAATAATTCAACTAAATTGGTTAAAAGTTTAAATAAAGAAAAAGAGAATAATGTAACAACTAAAGTACTTAGAAAATACATTACTACATCTTTAATTACAGATATAGAGACATCTAAGGGAACAAAATCAAAAAAATTTCGTTTTGTAAACAATTCAATGAGTACAATGTCAAATTTAAATTTAAAACCTAAAAGAATAAAACCAATATTTAAAGTAAATAATGTTTTTAAAATTAAAGATCAAAATTATATTTGTACTACTACTACTAATAATAATAATAATAAAGAATTTCAAAATATAAATTTTTTAAATATTAAAAAATCTAATGAAAAATGTTTTATATTTCAAAATGATATTAAGAGACAACCAGGAAGACCAAGGAAATATCCAATAATAAATGAGAATAAGGTTAAACGACCACAAGGAAGACCTAGAAAAGATAAATAATAGATTAACAATAGAGAAGTAAAAAATAGTTATAACATTAGTTTATAAATTATTCAGATTCAGGAATTTTTTTTAAAAAAAAATTTGCTTTTACATAACTAAAGAAAAAAAAGCACTGTCCAGTTTTCATTAATAGTTAGTATATAATATATAATATATAATAATGATAATAGTAGTATTAATATATAATATATAATAATATTTTTTTCGTGGGGGTGGAGAAGTGGGGGTAAAATTAAAAAAATCGGGAAAGAAAAAAAAAAAAATACATCAGGTTGTACACAATTTTTAATTTTATTTTTAATTTTAAATTTTAAATAAATACACCTTTTTTAGAAAGTTAAATACCAATTTTAAGGGGAATGTTTCGTTTATCAACTAGATACTTATCAATTAATGCATTGAATAGAAGAAGTAAGTTTAAATAAATTTTTTAGAAACAAATTTAGTTGTTGGAAGAAAAACTAACATTATTTAAATTAATTTTAAATAAAGCTATTTGTTGTTCAAAAATTCTTAAAAAAGCAGAAATTTTTGGCATGCCAGCAATGTCACCAACTATGAATGAAGGTGGTATTGCAGAATGGAAAGTCAAAGAAGGTGATTCATTCAAAACAGGTGATGTATTATTAGAAGTTGAAACAGATAAAGCTCAAATTGAAGTTGAAGCTCAAGATGATGGTATTTTAGCTAAAATTATTAAACAAAATGGTGAAAAACAAATTTTAGTTGGTTCTCCAATTGCTATTCTTGCTGATCCAACTGATGATTTAAAGACTTTAGAATTACCAAATATTGAAAGTAAACCTTCTATTGAACAAGAAAAACCTATAATTTCTTCTAATAAACCTAAATCTAAACCTAAATCAATTTCTTTAAATTCTGATAAAAATTTTCAACCATTAACAACAATTGATCTAAAACAAACATTTTTCCCATCAGTTCTTTCTTTACTTGAAGAAAATAATATTACTAGAGAAGATGCTTTAAAAAAAATTTCACCAAGTGGTCCAAATGGTCGTATCTTAAAAGGTGATGTTTTAGCTTATCTTGGTAAAATTTCTAAAGATTCTATTAAAAAAGTTTCTGAATTTATTAATTCATATACAAAACTTGATTTTAAAAAATTAGAAAAAGATGCAATTTCTTTAAAAAAATTAAAAGAAAAAATTGAAAAAAATTCAATTAAAAAAATTAAAAAAGAAGAACCAATTATTTTACAAAAAGAATTCACTATTAAAGATTCATTAAATAATAATAAAGATTTATCATTAATTTCAGAAGAAGCTGAAAGATATTCTTATAAAACTCATCCTATTAAATCTGATTATTATGATCCAATTTTTGAAGAACTTATTGCTCCACCAAGAAATTCACAAAGATTTACAAGTAAATTAATATTAGATTCCTCATCTAATACTTTAAGAGTTATTGTTACTTTAAATAATAAAGTTTATGATGCAAATATAAAGGCTAATCTATATTTATCTAAATTAAAAGAATTAATTAATCAAAATTAAATCTTTCATTAATTTTATATAATACAAAGTATTAAAAATATAATAGTATAATTGTAATTATTAATAGTAATAGAATAATCATTAATTGAAAAAATATATACTAGATATTAATATAAAATTTTTATATAAATTATTAAGAAATTAAAATATAAAAACATCCGGACACCAACATTAATTTTTTTTTTTTTTTTTTTTTTTTTTTTTTTTTTTTTTTTTTTTTTTCCAAATTTTTTTTCTTTTTCTTTATAAACAAATATACTATTAAAAAAAGAAAAAAAAAGAAAACACTTACAAGTTTTCAAATATTAATATAACTTCCAGTTACCATTAATCATCATTATTATTCTTCAAATAGTTGACACTTCTTGACTGTTGATTAAACTTAAACTTGATATGCTATCATACTGAAACCAATAAATGGATCAATACACAAATAAAAATCATCCAGACTTTATTCCTGGAACTTATAGTATTTATGCAACAAATAATCTTGAAAATGGTATTCTTTATAAAAATAAATTAAAAAAACAAGGTGATATTCTTTTAATTCCTCAACCATCTGATTCTCCAAATGATCCTCTAAATTGGAAACATTCTAGAAAATTATTCCATTGTTTTATTATGTTATTTATTACAGCTTTTACAGCTGCAACTTCTAATGATGCTGGTTCTACTCAAGATTCTTTAAATGAAATATATGGTATTAGTTATGACGCTATGAATACAGGGGCAGGTGTTTTGTTTGTAGGTATTGGTTGGTCAACTCTATTTTTAGCTCCTTTATCATATTTATATGGTAGAAAATTACCTTATGTTATTGCTATTGGTCTTGGTACAATTGGTGCAATTTGGTTTGGTTTTGCTAAAAATACTAATGATACTATTTGGTGTCAATTATTTGTTGGTATTAGTGAATCTGTAGCTGAAGCAAGTGTTCAATTATCTTTAACTGATATTTATTTTCAACATCAATTAGGTTCTGTTTTAACATTTTATATTATGAGTACTTCTATTGGTACTTATCTTTCACCTTTAATTGCTGGTTTTATTGCTGATAGAACAAGTTTTAGATGGGTAGGTTGGATTGCAGCAATTATTTCTGTAGTTTTATTAATTGTAATTATTTTTGGTTGTGAAGAAACAGCTTTTGATAGAGTTAAATATATTACTCCATTAACATCTAAACAATCAATTAATGGTCTTGATAATGGAACAACAATTAATACAAATGGAACTAGAGATAAATTATCAATCAATGATGAAAAAACAATAGATTCTATTAATGAAGTTACTATTAAAAAAAATGAAATTAAAGTTAAAGAAGAATTAATTGATGGATCAAAAGAAAAACCAAATTCTTATTGGAAAAGAATGGCTATTATTACACCTGCTTCTAATTTAAAAGGGTATGGTTTTGTTCAATATTTTAAATATATTAAAATGAATTTAAAAATGTTTTGTTTCCCAGGTGTTATTTTATCTGGTTTATTTTGGGGTATGCAAGATGTTTTTTTAACTTTTTATTTAACTACTGAAGATACTTATTTCTATGATGATCCATATAATTATTCAAATGCTGGTGTTGCTTTAATGAACATTCCATGTCTTATTGGGTCAATTATTGGTTGTTTATACGCAGGAACAATTAGTGATTATGTTGTTTTATGGATGGCTCGTCGTAATAATGGTATAGTTGAAGCTGAATTTAGATTATATTTTTCATCTTTAACTGGTATCTTAGGTACTGCTGGTTTATTAATGTTTGGTATTGGATCTGCCCAATTTTTAAATAAATGGGTTATTTATATAGGTTTAGGATTTTTAGGGTTTTCTTTTGGGTCATGTGGTGATATAGCTTTATCATATGTTATGGAATCATCTGATTTAGTTTTAGAATCAATGGTCTGTGTTGCTATCATTAATAATACTATAAGTTGTATCTTTACATTTACATGTTCATTATGGTTAGAGGCTTCAGGTACACAAAATACTTATATAGCATTAGCTTGTATTAATTTCTTTATTATGATGTTAGCTATTCCTATGATTATTTGGGGTAAACAATGTCGTAAATGGACAAAAAAGCTCTATTTAGAATTTTTAGAAGTTAGAGATGGTATATGACGTCCATTTATATA